>PQWD01011598.1:0-10838 GCA_019425675.1 Leucinodes orbonalis | reverse complement strand
ACTACATAATAAAGTTGAAATACACTTAATTTCCTACCAAAAGACCTTAATCTGGTGAAAAAAGTGGTGCCCTATTCCCAACTCTCGACTGCGGTTGCTTGTAGCGAATCGTTACGGTGTTAAAAAAGAGCAGGCTTAATTGGGTTCCTCAGTCCGCAGGAGAGTGGGTGGTGGCGAGGGCCGACGACATCCTGAACTGGGGTCGCAAGAACTCCATCTGGCCGCTGACCTTCGGACTGGCGTGCTGCGCTCTCGAGATGATGCACTATGCTGCTCCCAGGTTAACACCCTAATTATTGGAATATTTCATATGTAGTACTTCGTACATTGCCGATAAAAGAATATTTTAAATTTGAATCCGTTACCTTCTAATGGTACATGAAGCCCGTAAGGGAACAAAGGTATGTAGACCAAAAACGCGCCATAAAGAAAAAAAGAATGAAATCATTTATTTGACCATAGAAACAATCAATATATACATACTATAACTATTACTCGACGCACTCGGTACGTAACGCAATTGCAAGATAAAATGTTGTGGTAGGTGAGGAACGAAATGGTGACGAAATTACCGGTGCTAACTTTATCCGTGGGCGGAGGTATCACGTATGCTTGTTTGCTTACAGTAGAACAATTCGCGTTTTGAAAAGAACTGTATATAAAGCTAGTTCACATATATACGGTCACGACTGTATCCAGAATAACGCAAAAACAGCATAATACGCAATAGCTTTTATACACATTTTCCCTAACCTATCTGCACATGGCGTGACGGGTGACAAGCCACAATACGCTCCTTTAGTAGTAGTAATCTCTAAACTAGCCTCTAGTCAGTTCATCACATGGGGGAATGATGTAAAATTTATAAATTTACTTTTATGGAGCAGTACTCGTAATAAAACAAAAATGTCAGTAATTAACAAATTGTATTTTCGACAGAAAAAATGAAAATAATATGTTAAACTAAATGTACCTCCCTATTCCTAACTCGAAAGATGGAATAGAAAGACGAGGTTCAGCGTAGCGTGTTGGTACTTAATTTCCTATTTCTGTATAAAGGCTGAAATATAAAGACACAATACGAAAAGGAGTATTGTCCCGATTTTCCCAGCGCGTTATCATTTCTGACAAATTCTCATTTCGCCCGAGAAATATTACTTTTCCCGCGCCATTGAGATACAACATATCAGACAGACGAAGATTGACACATTTATTTAATTCGTACTGTGATTGTGTACGACTGTGATCCAGACGATTCCTTGGCTGCTTTTACAAATTGTGTTATATTACAACATTACAAAGTATCACGAGTTTTCATAACGAATTCAAGAATTATTCAATTTACTTTGATACTTCACTGAAAAACTAAGTATTTTTTGTAAGAGGAAGCTCACGGGATGGTAAGTGGAAATTATTTTCTTTCTTTTCTCGAAGAGTATTTGGGCCAGCCGCTTTTAACGTGCCCTCAAAATGGGCTCAGTAAGTGCCAAGTTGCGGTAATGGAAAACAAAAACGTAATTTCAAAGCGTAATATAAAGAAGAGAAAAATGGGAATGAAACGGTTTAACTTGGGGATCCCAGGTACAAAGAATGGGAACGGTAGCTATAGGTATCAGTTTACATTTTTGAATTACAATTTCGTTGTTCTGTGTGTCAGTGACACACGTCTTCCTTAAGAAATTAATAACTCGATCCTATTAAATACACAAATTGTAGTAAAACAAGAAAACATGTAAATCTCTGCTGTAAATCGGATAAAACGAGAAACTGACTCTCTAGTAATCCTGAATTTTTCTTATGCCATGAATCTAGTTTACTACATTCTATGTTTTTTTTGTTTATGTATAAACGAGTATATATGTATGTATGATAAAATGAATGATAGATAAACGAATCTTGATTAAGTAAGAATAGTTGCCTAGGTAATAGAAACTCAATGAAAACACCTACGCATATAAGAAATAGTAATTAATGGTCGTTACACGTATTTTTTTCTAAGTAGTCAGTTTCGCTGAGAACAACTAACTGTCCCGAAAAACATTAGTTATGTGCTTTTCCGCGATAGCATTCGAGCGGAAATTCAAACTAAACATCGCTTCGGCTGTAATCTCGTTTGATGTTAGCGCAGATGTGTTCAAAGAAAAGCATGCCTAGGAACATACTATTATGTTTGTCGCGGATTAAAACGTAAAGTACATAAGGGTCGCTTAGAAGCTATCGGTGCCATGAACTAAAATCCCGCGTGTTTGTCCATGAAAATCAAATTGAACTGTAAGAAAAGTGTTTCGCAACAATGCCTAAGGCATGCGTTCAGTCTCTCGCGCGTAATCGTATCTGTGCTATCGTAACCGGAGGCGGCACGCGCCATTGCCCAAGTTACGCCGGCTCGTTGCATCACTTGACGCCATCTTTGTGCTTTTCATATTGATTTTCGTTATGTTCGTTAGGTTCCTGTAAATCTTTTATCTGGCCATATCTTTAAAGGAGATATTTTAACTGAATCTGAATACATTGAAATATTGAATTACAAATGAATTTTGTATGGCTTGACTCCGATGACTGGTGTCAGGTTATGATGCTTATGATAAACGAAATAATAAAGGACTTTAGAAACAACAAGTTTGACGAACAGAAAATTATAATAATAAAATGCTAGAATGAAGTTTATTTTCATAGTTTATTTAATTATTTTGTGTTATAATGGTTCATATAAATTATTTAGTGCCCTTTTACTTGCCCACTGCCTTTCTTCTTCTTTAATATGTTCTTTATCCAAAAGTTGCCTGCCGATATTAATATATGGCCGCTTTTGCCCCCTATATGTTTGAGTTTTTTGCGTTTGTGTACTAATTGTGTATAACTGTGAGCAATAAAGCGTTAATCTATCTATCATTCAGTTTACTGTTAACATTTAGTTTCTTATTGATTATGCACCAATCACATATAGTATATAGGTTACAATAATTGCAATACTGATGAATCAACAAGTTGTTTTCAGTATTACTTTTAATTTAAGATATTTCTTTGGGCATGTTCAGTTATATTCCCATGTTTATGTTATAAAATACGTTACGCGATTCGTGTCCCTAAAGAAGCAATATTATTCTACAATCCTGAACAAACCACACGGACGTTATCAACATGTTGTTGACTTAACAAATATTGTATTTAGAATATGGTCCTTTAAAATCTCCTTAAGCTTGGTATACTTTACAGACACATCAACAAAATCAGTACATAAGGTACTCTATGTACTCATACTGTTAATGTCCTGATTTTCAAATTGTTAATTCACATAATGAAAATTAATTAATTTGAAATATTTTCGAAAGCATCGAGAAAATAAATTAGCTATTGCATTTAAAAATAAAATATTTGAAAACACTTAGCTGTAGACCATATGTAGGTACTTAGGTATACACGATAACAAACACAATAACAATTTTGTTTACATCTTCTCAAAATGTTCTGAGCACACACTTCCCAATTTTAGTCAGCACAAAAGTTTTGGAATCATAAGGTTTTATTAAAAGTTTGTGAATTCTCAAAAAAAAAACAGTACTGAAATACGGATTCCGCCTACATTTCAATCCATTCTATAAGGTTATTGTTCAATTCAAAAAGCACGGAACTTTTCGTGAAATGCCAACCTAGCATTTACCTTCAAATTCCAATGATTGGTTGAAATGAGTCTCGTGGTGAGAAAACCAAGCCAAAAAGCTTTTTGATCTGTTTTCATAACCCCATTCAGTCAGATAGCGTAACATAATTTCGTTTAGGTCGAAAATATGACTCTACTACATTTTTTTTTGTATCAGTAATATTTAAAAGCTACGCTTGAAAAAAAAACATACTAACACACTTTTTAAAAGATATCTCCTAATGAAACAACCACATAGACTCAAGATAGATTATTTCACAAAGTAAGAAAAGTAAATAACAAAATATACCTATTCCTTACCTGAAAAAAACTTTTAATAATTTACATTCTTATATCATCATCAGCTCATGAAACGTCCCCACCGAGGGGCACGAGCCTACCCGTATAAGGTGATTAGGCCTTAAGTCGTTCACGCGGGCCGAGTGCGGGTTGGACGACAACATTACATGTATATAGCATAATTTTAAATAGATGTAGCGAGCATAATTATTTATATTTTTTTAACCCTAAAGTAAACCTATTTATTTCTATAAAGAATTACTCACACATCTCAGTACAAAATTGATTACATTTCTTATTGAATAGCACGTAGTAATTGGTAGAGCAAACTTTTGCAATTCCAATACACTGGTAAATGTTGCTAGCAACTTTCTAAGCCACCTCGCACCAACTTCTTAAGCTAGAATACGCCAAGTTCTTATCCCAGTAAAAGTAGCGCATACAACAGAACCGCAATTAGACTTCGAGTAGTACTTAAAGAGGGGCTGGATGCGAATTAGAGACGTGAACAACTTTCCTTTCGAACATGGTCTGGGCAAAACTAATTTTAAAGTACGAACTTTCGAGAACTCAATAGGATCAACTGTTTTATTGGTATTTGATTTCTGCTCTGCTAATGAAAATATTTGTTGAACAAGTTGTATTATTGTTTAAAGGTTAATATAACCTTTGAGTCTGTTCTATATAATTTCCGAAGTCGAGATCATGCTATTGAGCGCGACATTGAAGTAAATAACGCTACAAATCTACTTAAAATATATTGCAACTTCCTTTTAAAAGTCAAATAAAAAAAAAATAATAAAAAAAATTCGCTTTTATTTTAGTACAATATTGATATTAATTTTAATTTCCAATTTCTCTTCTCCCCTTTTTTTCTATAAGTTTTCTTTCTCATCACCATTCACACTTATGTAACAACGATTGTTTATTTAAACAAGATTGCTTGTAATCGTACAAGTATAGCTTTAAACTTAGAAATCACCGAGACCGGTCGTTATTGTCAATTTAACACTTCTTGGCTCGATTCAGCAAGTTCAGGGAACAGTGGGCTGGTTGCGTATGCCGCAGTACCGATGGCCGTTGGAGCAGGCGAGTTCTGGAGTAGAGCCGGCATCTTGGCTAGCGTACCTAATGTAGGACGCTCTCCGGCCCGGTGGCCAACTTGCCAAAGGTCGCTGGTTAGATGAAAAGCGTTTGACCGGATATCTGGCACAGTATGGGGAAGACCTATTGCCAGTAGTTACGCTAAGCTTTACCTCGCATATTCTACGCGTCTTAATCACTTCCCAACAGATACGACATGGACCGTTTCGGCATGGTGTTCCGCGGCACGCCCCGGCAGACGGACGTTATCATCGTCGCCGGCACGGTCACCAACAAGATGGCACCGATACTGCGCAAGACGTACGACATGATGCCGGAGCCGCGCTGGGTGGTGTCCATGGGGAGCTGCGCCAACGGCGGCGGGTACTACCACTACACGTACTCCACGGTGCGCGGGTGCGACAGGATTGTGCCGGTAATTTGTCGGACTGTCTGGTAAAATTTAACAATTGGCCCACATCAGAAAAGCGGAGTACCGATATATTTGTTTTATGCTATAGCAGGCAAACGAGCAAATGGCTCATCTAATGGTAATGTACATTTGCAATACCAGAGGGCACTGAAATGCGTTGCCGATATATCTGGCGCAGAATGAAGAGAGAGAAGAAATCAAAACTTTGATTACGAAATAGTTTATAACACATTGTAATACACATATGACAATTCATAAGATTAAGATACTATTATCTTGTTAATATTTGCCTGTTTTGTGCCGTTCGTATCGTTCTGTTTTTGTAATGTAGAGTTTTGTATTCCGAACTAAAAAATCTTAGAAATAATAATTTAACACGAGCACTCCAGGTCTCCAGCGCTGCAAGACTCCTTTCCTTAAGGGGTCCCAGAACACACCTTGACGGACACCTACACCTTAAATCCTGAATCCGAATAGCGAACTAAGCTCTGCGACACGCCAATTCACACGAGTCCAGCGTGTCGTCACATTATTCAAAGCCATTGAAAATCACTGAGAGTTATCTTTGTTCAGCTGTGAACATTATATTGCTCATGAAGTCAATATTTATCATCGTCTTCAGTCCCGTGACTTGTGGTTTAGCATAAATAGAAGTCTGCGTAGTCTCTCCATACCTGTCTGATTTCGAAATATAGTTGTATGACGGAGTCACAACCATGGCACCTGACACAGAAATGTGTTTTCCTTAGAGCTACATTTTTATTGAGTTTCAAACGAAACCATTGAAGCCTGCACACAAACGCCTATCACAAATTCAGTGGAAAACATTTGACAATCACTCGTGTATAACACCAATTGTGTTTGTTTGCACGAGCTCGCTGGTAATCGTACAAGTTTCACTTTACTTAGAATTCACTGAGACCTGTTGCCTTTAAGCCTTTGTTGCCTTTGCAAATATTAATCGCTTGTGTATCAAGAACTTTGTTGTTTTGATTTGATTAAACGTTTTCAAATCCCATTGATGAATATGGTTGGTACATGTACATAAACTAGCTCTATCAGTTTCTGGAATGTGTATTTTGACTGTTATTAAATGTTGGTTGAAGAGTAGCAGTAACTGATTACAATACATAAAGTATATCAGAGTAACTGCCAAGTGCATGAAATTTAATATAGAATATAATATTTATGTGCACTGAAATTAAGAATTTAAAGCGTTAGCAAAAACACGAAAGACAAATATAATTGAACACTACAGTTGTTCGTATAGACAAACAAAAGCTTCAAAACCTAGTTCCTTGTGATTTAATATGTTTTTAACGTTCCTGCATATGCATGGACAGATGACTTGGTTACGGTGTCGACAAGCAGATGGATGTCAACTGCTAGGGATTGGTCGGCGTGGAAATCACTAGGGAGGCCTTCGTTCAGCAGTGGACATTTTAGGCTGTATAACGATGATGACATATGCCATGATGTATGATGATACGACAAGTAGACGACAATGTTATGTATTTTTTATTTTTGTTAATGTTGATACTTTCTTTAAAGGTGGATATCTACGTACCAGGCTGTCCGCCAACCGCTGAAGCTTTGCTCTACGGTATGCTCCTACTCCAAAAGAAAGTGAAGCGAATGAGGTCCGTGCAAGTTTGGTACAGACATTAAACTCGATTTGTACAACAATAACTTAAAGTTTTTTGTGATTATCAACGTCATTTATTTTTAGGTAATTTTAAAATGGACAAAATGGATTAGTAATATCCAAATTAAATCTAAAATAGGTATTTACTGTTAGCTGACACTTATTGCATACAATTTTTCGAATTTGAATGTCTTTTCAACGGAACTTATGAAAGTGTAATTTTTCAATATCAAAAGCGCCGAATCACATTTATCAACTATTACATTTCAAATTGCTCATGTAAGCGAGTGCTCAATTTTCCAAGCAGTTGAACAATGGTTTTGCGGCGTAATTTATGGATGCGTTTGGAACCATTCTGATCCTTATCCTAAACGATTGCATACTTGAGTGAATTCCGAATTTTTTAAAGTCATAAGAATAGGTGCACGCCCCCTACGTTTGAATGTCAAACATACAAACAGTCCAAGGACTTTGAGTGTGACATATGTTGCACATAGCTCATAAAATATGTTAGCTTATAATGATGGCAAATTTTAAAATTGAACCTAGCCATTGAAACAGCTAAAATCTACTCTAGAAGTCTAAAGAGCCATGTAGTCTAAATTTACTATCATTCATTTATTTATTCACATTACTTTTACCATTAAGTATTACTTATGATACCAAGTCATTTTAATACATGTAGGTAAATAGATATCCTCAAGTCCTCGTTAACATCAGGATGGCCGGTCCCTAGACGTATTTATCGTTTAAATTATGACCAATAATTGCTTACCGATTTTATTTTACCGCTATTTGGTTTCCTTAAGACAATAAGTGCCATCTCAGTTTAGAAGAAATTGAATATTTGTATTATGTGTGTTGTGTTGTAAATACGTCTAGTGACCGGCCATCCTAACGCTAACAAGTCCTCAATTTTTGCGCAGAATGTATCACCCAATACAATAGCTTTCTTTTACGTTCTTCTAGAGAAATCTACTGCATTTTATATGTACTCCAGTGCTGCATTATAACAAGATGCAGGAGTGCATACCGCACGCCCTCGCTTCCCGATACTGTTCCTTTATTCAGATGCAGCGCAGTCACGTACTTAGAACACACCTACACTCCTGTGTGCAAGAATGCAGATGGAATCGATGCTATATTTGTTAGAGAGATAGCATTATCCAAAGATATATTAGTCCAAAGATATATTTACATTCATGGACCTTTTTTTGCTATACAAAACCGTAAATCTCTTAAAAACACATCTAACTTTAGTGCCTGTCACTGATAAATTAAACAATGAATATGACTGAAACTATAATTATACATCAAGGGCAATTATACTCAACGAAACCCGTAGCTTTTTAAAAATTAGCGGTTACGATGAAATATTTGGTGAAAATAAACACTGCCAACGTAAAAATAAATATAACCTGACTACAAAACCCGCAGAATTAAAAAAGCGTTATTTCCTAACACAGTTACGTTTCATGGACAGCGCCAGGCCCGATCGCCTGTCAGGCCGATAACCGTATTTTTTATTGGGCTCAGATGCTGAAGGCGGGCGCGATAAAACGCAGCCATTAATTTCCACTCGCTTCAACCGAACCATGTCTTTCACACCGTCGAAAATTTTCGCCGTAGGTATTGTTAAAATATAAAAAAAATATATGAAATCCATCAATGGCCCAATCTCCCCGAAGCTATGCTGTGAGGGAAGACTTGCAGTGGGCCGTTAGTGGCCAATGATGATGATGAATTGACCATTTTAGAAACATAAAATCGATTGTAAAATTGAACTTTTTTGGTATGTGGCGGCATTTGAACCTGCACCCTCCACAACAGAAGGCAAAAGTACACACCAATAAGCCACCAGCGATCTTCCGATCACGTAGCAATTAACATTTTTTTTAATTAAATATAGAACGTGCCATCCGTGCGTTGTAAAATAACATAAAATGTATACCCCAAAAATACTGAGTATTTAATTGATAAAACTTTAAACTAACACAATTGTTTACACTGACCTATTAGAATAAGTTCCTAAATATAAAGTGCACTCGTTTGGGCTCATCGACTCTGAACAGATATCATAATTCAATCCGCTTAAGAACAGTATTGTTTAGAATAACAAATAAACCGTCATAACAACTCATCGGAAAGCTATACGAGACGATCTATCCTCATTTTCTATCGAGAACTTGCGCTATATTGAGTTTCCTAAAATTACTCTAGCTAGTAACACTTTCGCGATGAGTCTTGCTCGAACCATGTACCCATAATGAATGACTCTTCAACCATTATACGAGTATGACCATGAACAATATCCGATGTACATTCTGCTTCAATAAAATTTCTAAATGGGTTAGTAGAGTATTAGAATTATCTAACTCGGTTTTCCAAAGTTCCTTGTTACATGTTTAGGCTCATTATGCGCGTATCATCGGCGCCATCATTATTTGTACCCCGTGACGTCACATCAGGCGTTACCAACACACGCTCGCCACCATTCCGTGTTCCTGCATTATTCCCGCAGCGCGGTTAACTCGCGAATAAATTCACTTAACGTGCCCACCATTTATTTCCCACGAACACATTCTCGTTAAATATTAAATCATCAACCAATCAGCATTGAGCCCGCGTGGTAGTGAGTTACGGCCCAATACCTTGCTAACATAATTACGCTAGTTAGTACTAGTAGTAGTAGTAGCTGTATGCCAAGTTGAAGGCTGGGATATGCAGTGAATTTACTGGAAACTGCGACTCAACCAACATATTTCCGCCACAAGTTAGCAACTGCCCTATCATCACTTTTTGGGATTTCAAGTGTCATAGAAGTGATAGTTGGCAATTACCATCAGGATATAAGAAAAATATATGAAAAGAGATAAAAAACGAGAGCAAGAAGCACTTATGAACACAAGAGCGATTTTGATTAGGTTTTTGGTTAGGTTTTCATTAGTTTGTAGGGACACTTTGAAAGCTGTCAGCAGTTTTGGTTTGCTAGCCGCCGTTAGTACCTATGCAGTAGCCGTACTTGAGTTAGCTTTGGGAAAATAAATTTATTTAATTTTGATACCTCTCTTTTAATAAAGGGCAATGTGGTAGTTACTCTCCCGGACAGGTAAGACCCCACACGTAACACTATTAGGTTATTTCGAGTTATTATTATTAACTCATTGACACGTAAAAACACGCAGAATATCCAAGACTTTCATCCAAGATATAATCGCGACGTACCGATTCGATAATCGAGATGTTACCGCATCGATAATTAATGATCGTCATCGTAACCATAATAACCATAATCAATTGTTGCCACGCGGACGCAGACAATGACTTCGTCGATATTCTCACGATGTCATTGTGTTCTTTACAAAGAATCGATGTTACTATGGAATAAATTAGCCGCCCGCTAGAATGTTACTTTTCAGGAAATCGATTTACCGTTAGCAAGAATACGGTAGCATATCGTGAAGTTTCCACCTTAATTATATGAAAACTATGAAGATTAAACTGGCAGAACATTTCTAGCAGAAAAGACACCAGGGAGAAAAAAGATTTGATCCCTAAAATGGCTATTTAAGTTTATAACTTTTGACTGCAAAGTGCGAATCGTTTAGATTTTTTAACATGTTCTATTGAAAACAGACTTCCTTGGGCCAAGTATTTTTGCCTTAACTACAAAAACTACTGCTTGTCTTGCATGTGCAAAACTATATTTTTAATCACTAAATCGCCATCCTCACAAA
>PQWD01011597.1:0-53784 GCA_019425675.1 Leucinodes orbonalis | reverse complement strand
CGGTATGCGGTTAGGTGTAGGCTTTTATGTCGCTCGCGACACGACGGCTAACGTCCTTTGGTTCAAGTACTAAAAGAACGTAGGTCAAAATGTTTAATATTAAAGTTTATTATATTTGTGTAACGACCCATCTGGTGTAATGGTTGAGACGTCAGCTATTACACCGAGGGTTCCGGGTTCGATCCCCGGGCAGTACAAAAAATTGTGTGCGTGAACGTGTCTGTTTATATTGGTCAGGGTGTTGTCTATGTATAATATGTGTGTATTTACCAAAAAAAAAATTATGCATATAAATGAGTTTATCCGTTGTTTAGTATCAATATAACATTCCAATGTTTAGTTTGGGGCTAGATGACGCTGTGTATGTCAGTGGATATTTATTTGGATATGTATTTATTTATCTATTATAGAATTTACTAGGTGGTACATTCGGTACTGAGTTATCTAGACAGACATCACCTCAGTGTAAGAATTCGTCCCGTAAAATAGGAGTGTTTTTTGTAATAACTACCTACTTTTATTAATTTCCACCAACGTAGCCACTGCCATGGTCACGCGTATTACTTACCACCTGGTGAGCTCACTGACCGTATCTTTCATTGTGTCATAAAAAATATTTTTCCAATCTTTCAAAACAGTGAATTCGTGACTTACGCGGTTTCACAACATGTAACCGTTTACTGGTTTAATTACATAGCAATTAGCAGTCGTAATCGTTTTAAGGAATGGCGGTCTGTGTGACCATGTTATGACTTTTAACTGACAGTTTTTGTGTCAGCGCCGCAATGCTCTGGATTGTTGCCGCATTTTCACACGTTCTAACTTTTGATGACGTGTTCGCTGCAGCTATCATATTATGCTGTCATAATTTTTGATGCGTTAAGTTGTTCTCGCATTATAGTTGAGAGTAATATAGAAATTTATTAATGCTGGATAGAAATGTGCAAATGCCAACCTTGTAGTTTTCTTCATTACTTTTAAGTCTCGAAGTGAACAGGGCGGTCAGGACGCTCACGTGATGTAAGTGATACGCCTGACCATGACAGAGCGGCATTGAAAGAGACCAACAACTGATAGACAGTTATTATCCTCCATCAATGCCGCCTGTACCTGTCACAGGAGAAAACAGATGTTAGGTCTTTTATACCCGGTAATTTTACTAACTACAGTGCTCTCTTCCCGAAACACAAAAGTGCATAGCACTCTTATTTGACAGGACGCTATCTGGCAATGCGATGGAACTTACCTAGACGACTCAGTATCGAGTTTACCACCAAGAAACCAGTTTACGAAATCCCCTTTTTTATAATGTCATGGGTAGGCAAACCAGTAGACGGTTCACTTTTTATCTTATAAGTGAACGAGACGGTTAGTGCGTTCGTCTGGTGGTAAGTGATACGCCTGACCATGACAGATGCAGTGTTAAAGAAAATGAATAGCAAAGGAGTCATTATTTGATGTTTTCATGTTATCAGGACATTCGTCTCGAAAAAAGGGAAATGGGAAAGGTGAATAGGCTGTTAAGGAGTTTTGAGTCTTCAGTACTCTTTGCTCACTCGACGAAACACAACACGAGCTTGTTTTACACTAGTTTTCAGTAAAGCCGTGGCATCACTAGAGCGTCGGTGGCTCAATGGTGTGGACTGTCGCCTTCCTACCAAGAGGGCTGAGATTCAAATCCCGACACGTACCAATGTGTTTTCGAATTTTCGAAAAATATGTATCTGACTCTTACGGTGAAGAAAAATATCGTTAGGAAACCTTCATGCACGCGTGCGAAGAGATTCGAAGGTTGTGTGTGAAGTCGTCCAATCCGCACTGGGCCCGCGTAGGCTCGTGCCCCTCGGTGGGGACGTTTAATGAGCTGATGATGATGTGTCATCACTACGACGATGCCAAAGCATGACTCTCCCACATAACATTTTGTTATAGTTGAAAAATAAGACACTGTTACTTAATAATTCTTCGCCACTTATTAGCTATTGCAATGGGCTGTTTTTTTTTGGAATCATTTGTGAATAGTGCAACGCTCACCAGTTTCGCTGTCTGATTAATACTGCCTTATTACATTTAATGAATTTCCATTTACAAAAACAAATACCCATTCGTTATTTAATAACGATTGAGTCCATTAAATCTTATCCTATATCCATCACAGGAATGAATTGAGGCAATTAACTTATAGTAGCTTGAAATTAATTGTTTATTTAACTATGATAGAGTCACGTACCGGCTTCCGAGTCCGCTGAGTTATACGGACTTACTAATGAGCTATTCATAGATATGTTGACTAATAACTCTGTACTCGACGACTATTGTACAGTGCTAGTAGCGTGGGTTTGAAACCATTATCTTTTAATAATAGTTGCGATTTTAGGGTTCATTAGCCAAATGGCATACAACGGAACCCTTATAGATTCGTCAAGTCTGTCTGTCTATCCGTTCGTATGTACACCTTTTATTCGAAGTATTATCACTACACTATTTAAACTTGTATGTTAAAAACCTAAACCTTACTTTGTATGTTAAAACCAAAACCTTATAGCGGTTCACAGAATACATATCTGTGAACCGCTTTAAGGTTTTGACAACAAACTTAAAAATATATATATTGGGGTTCACCATACATTGAACTGAAACTTAAATTTTTTTTCATCGTACCTCCGAGTGTTGTATTAATGTGTAGATCTTGAAAAATGATATCGAGGTTTCTAATATCATCTTTTATAAATTGAATAGTTTACGCGAGAGACACTTTCAAAGTTTAAAAATTGTGTCCCTCCCCCGCTAATTTCTAAACTATGGATAAATTTAATTAAAAAAATATACGATGTACATTACTATGTAATCTAACAACGAAATTTAGTTTGAACGATATTATACTAGACTGTAGTTTTTTTATACGTCATAAACGGTGAACCACTATTTGCTCATATTAAAGCTGTGCCTAAGTAATTAAAAAATATTTTATTTTATTTGACTTGCTGCTGCGGGATCCTCCACGGGCGAGTCCAACTCGCACTTCACCAATTTTTTATGTGCTGAAGGACGGTCAGAACGCTCATCTGATGGTAAGTGATACGCCTGACTATGACAGAGCGGCATTGAAGGAGACCAACAACTGATAACAGTTATCACCCGATCCAAACCCACCGCTCGCACTACCGGAGGTAGTAACCCATATTCATATATATCTACTATGTAACGATTTTATATTTGTTTTTCACACTGCATTTTTCTCATTTTTTTGCGCATTGTTATTGATAAATGTCAGACAAGTCGACATCATACGCAAAACAAATAGATGCGATTTACGACAACGCATACAACAGTTCTCTCTCAGGAAAAAGTTAAAGCTTCTTTCCTCATTCGTCAACACGTCAGCGAAGTGTTCATTTCAACTGTATTTCGAGGAAACTGAATTCGCGAAAGCGATGAAAGCTCTTATCTGATGTTGTGAACAGACGATAAAACAAAAGAAATAACGTGTCTCTAGACCACAACGTGTTAGTCAAAGAGCCGGAAGTATAAAAGTCCTATGGATCGGATACATGACCAATTTTTTAATATAGTCTGAGAAACCATAAACTAAAGATCGACACCCTGAAAATGCCTGATTTAGCCCGCATGAAAATTATGACCTCATTTCCGGTTGTAATTTAGATATTGTTATTATAAATCATACAAAACATTAAAAAAATGAAAATAAAGTATTCAATGTGCAGAATTGAATTGTAGAGCGTCGATGGCTCAATGGTGTGGACTGTTGCCCTCTTACGGGAGGGCTGAGGTTCAAATCCCGCCACGTACCAATGTGTTTTCAAATTTTTGAAATTATATTTACGCTATCCGACGCTCTTACGGTGAAGGAAAACATCGTGAGGAAACTTTCACACACGCCTGCGATGAGATTCAAAGGTTGTGCGTTAAGTCGTCCAATCCGCACTGGGCCCGCGTGGACGACTAAGGCCTAATCACCCTATACGGGTAGGCTCGTGCCTCTCGGTGGGACGTTTAATGAGCTGATGATGATGAGTAGAATTGAGTTTTCAAAGGTAGACAAGTTCAATGCATTCACGAACGCGAGTCAACCACATTGAAAGAACGTACCTTTGATCGTGGTCGACTCATCGTGCGGGCAAAATCAAGCATTTCCAGGGAGTCAACCTTCAGTTCTATGGTTTCTCAGTATATATAAAAAATGTTCATGTAACTGATACATAGGACTTTTATATGGCCGGCTCTTGGACTACATGGGTAACACGATTTTAGACGATGCCTTAAATGATTTGCGTAACATTATATTTGATCTAGTAAGAGGCAGTTGCCTCCGTGGTCTAATAGGTTCAGTGTTAGGTTGCGTGTCCTGGAGGTCGTGGGTTGAAATCCAGGGAAATATTACTAAAATGTATGATTTTTCCCAGTTTGGTTACAACATAGCAGGCTGAATTATCGGCCGGATTGTCTGAAAATAAAGATTCTTGCTTCGTAGGGCACGTTAAGCCGTCAGTGCTAGCTATAATAAATAAATAACAATAATAAGTATCCACTGACATTCACACAGCGCCATCTAGCCCCAAGTTAAGCGTGAAGCCTGTATTATGGGTACTAAACAACGGATAAACATACATATATACATTTTTTTGTAAAGACATACATATCATATATAGAGAACACCCAGTCCATTACAAACAGACATGTTCATGCACACAATGTTTGTACTGCCCGGGGATCGAACCCGGAACCCTTTGTGTTGTCGACGACTCAACCGCTACATCAAATGGTTCAATGTTACCAAATGGGTAATCTATGGTTAATACCCACGGTCCACTGCATAGAACAAACCTTTCCGCACAGCATAGCTATGGGGAGAGGCCGTTATCCTCCACGCAGGGCCAATGTGGATTTGTGAGTGGACGACTACAATCCTAAGCTTGTAGCCGACCGACAGCTTAACGAGCCTTCGAACCACGGAATCATCTGTCTAAGCATATCATCAGGTGATAAATCACATTGATCGTTAGTGACGACCCATTTGGTGTTGCGGTTGAGACGTCGACTGCAACTCCAAGGGTTCCGGGATCGATCCCTGGGCAGTACAAACATTTGTGTTCATGAACTTGTCTGTTTGTAATGGTCGGAGTGTTTTCTATGTATAATGTATGTATTTACAAATAAAAAATGTGTATAAGTATGTTTTCCGTTGTTTAGTACCCATAATGCTTTCACGCTTAACTTGGGCTAGATGGTGCAGTGTGAATGTCAGTGGATATTTATTTATAACATTAAATATTATTTATTTATTTTGGATAGTTTACAAAAGATACACTTATTACATTGACAATATACATTTGAAACAGATACAAATAAGTAGTGAAGCCTTAATTAAAAACTGCCACGACACGCGCAGCTGACATGGAGGCAGTTTGGCAAATCGAAGTTAACATAATTTTAATGTAAAAAAATACGCTTTAAAATACTAACTTATGGAAATTGTACGTTAAATTAAGTGTGCAAGTGAGAACAAGAACATTACAGGTTGAACCCTGTAATTAATTTCCTTACCTAGGATATATTTTTTATTTTTTTATTTATTGGTACAGACTTGCCAGCGACATACAATTATACATTACAATGGAGTTATTTATGTGAGACGTGTAAAAAACATGTCTTCACAGGCAAATACAACATTAAATAATCAAAAACAAATTGTCGATTACAAAAAATGGGGGACTACCAACTTACATTTTCAACCATAAGTATATCAACTGGCTGAAAAAAACCGAAGAAGGTGTAAAAATTACATGTAACAAAAATATTCTATGTAGGAGCAGAATCTAATCTCGCCACACACTTCTTTTAACACACACAATCGTGAAAGAGGTCAATCATCATCATCATCATCATCAGCTCATTAAACGTCCCCAGAGGGGCACGAGCCTACCCGTATAGGGTGATTAGGCCATAGTCGTCCACGCGGGCCCAGTGCGGATTGGACGACTTTCACAACAACCTTTGAATCTCTTGCAGGCGTGCATGAAGGTTTCCTCACGATGTTTTCCTTCACCGTAAGAGCATCGGATAACGTACATATTTTCGAAAATTCGAAAACACATTGGTACGTGTCGGGATTTGAACCTCAGCCCTCCCGGTAGGAAGGCGACAGTCTACACCATTGAGCCACCGACGCTCTAAGAGGTCAATCGCAATCCATTAAATTATTATAGGTCCGCATGCATCGATAAGTGGAGCAGATTTACCCAGGTTAGTTTTACAGGGAGGTAGACTAAAGATGTTTGTAATCGCACAAAGTGACGATCCCACGGATCCAATACCACGATCTTCAGGTCAGGCATCGATCTCAGTTGAAAGGTATACCACAGGCAGTAACAAAGAAATCATAAATATCAAAAGTACAAGAAACAAGTGAAACCGTTTTATCACCTTGCGGTGGAACGTTATCCAGGTTAAAGCTGATGTGAATCATGCTACTGAGGTTTTATAATTCAAAGTGACAAGCATTGTATTTCCCCTGTTCACAAAATGTTTTCTAAGAAGCTAGCTTTGATATTTACTTCGGTACTTCCTCAAGGAGCTAATATCTACTTAAAGCTGTTTACGTTTTCTGTAACGATAAGCACATAACATAATCCCGTTTTTAGGTTCCCTAGCCAATGGCAAAAAGCGGAACCCATATAATTCGTCAAGTCTGATGTCACACCCTTTTTCTCCGAAACTATAAACACTACACTATTCAAACTTTGTAAGTATATGTATTCTGTAAACCGCTATTAGGTTTTGAAAAGAAACTTGATAAAATAATAATATATTTTGGGGTTCCGCATACATTGAACTGGCACCCAAAATTTTTTTCATCGAATCTCCTCGCATGGGGTATCAATTTGTAGAGCTTAAAAAATGATATTGAGGTTTCTAATACATTTTTTTTTAAATTGAATAGTTTGCGCGAGAGACACTCTCAAAGTTGAAAAAATTGTCCCCCCCCCCCCCCGTCTAATTTCTAAACTATGGGGTTGATAAAATCGAAAAAAAAATTGTGATGTACATTACCATGACATCTAACAACGAAATTTAGTTTGAACGATTTATGGTGAGTAGTTCTTTTTTATACGTCAAAAACGGTGAACCACTATTTTTCATATCAAAGCTGTAGTAGGTGCCTGAGTAAATAAAAATTACTTTATTTTATGTTACTGCTGCGGAACCCTCCACGGGCGATTCCGACTCGCGCTTGGCCAATTTTTAATATTATTCTTATTCAAAAACATATACAAATTTAGTTCATAAGTCAAATTCTAGATGTCACTAATCAATATATTCTGTATGACGATGTTAAGAGTTTTCTTAATTACTATTAGGTTTCGGTACTTTCTTTGAAATTACACATTCTGATTAGAGATGTGAACCGATTACAAATTTTGACATCGGTTTATACCGATTATTTATTTTAAAAACTGGTTTTTAAAGTTATTTAGGTTTTTCTTTAAAATTTACGAACATTTAATTAAAACCAGTATTTATTTCTATCAAAATAATAAATGCAATTACAATCACAAAATGAAAATCTTAGCAATCATCACAGTCAAATACTTATCCATTTTTTTTTGTCACTTGCTACGATCATTTTCAAAGTAGTCTGAAATATGGAGCGCGGAGTCTTAGTTGATGTTTTTGTATCCACCTCTACTGTGGCCTAAGGATGATTTCTCTTAATATGTGCCAACATATTCGAAGTTCCTCCACCAATTTGGTCACTTTAGCCCATATCTTAACTTTGCACTAACATTATCTATCTTCTCCAAATGATTTCTTGTAATTGATTTTCCTTTTACTTTCCCCCTATTTAACAGCTTTCCTTTTACTTTAGGCATTTTATCACAAAAATGTATGTCGATTTCAGACTATTCGTAAGCAAATCTAAAATACTGTAGCTGAAGATACTGACGTAAATCGGACATCAGGGGATTCCCCTACCATAGACAACATTTCAAATGCTACAGACTAGTGTCTGGATACATTTTATAGATCGGATACATGCTTGTGTTTGTAATCGGTTTTCTTAATGAGAACCGGTAATTATCGGTTTTAACAAAAACCGGTTTTTTAAAGGTTTTTATGAAACCGGTTCACATCACTAATTCTGATACTTTTACTAGAAACCGTGTTATATTTTTTAAACCCCTTTTCTTAGTTTTTGGGACACTGTTCAACGTTTAATGTTTTACTCATTTTATTCAGCGTAGGTAGGTTAGTAGGTAGGTAGGTAGGTATTACACTATCGCATTGACGGTTTTGAAGTTAGGTACTGTCAAAGACCTGCATCTCTATTATAAACAGGCGTGACACTTACTATCAGGTAAACAATTTATGTCGCCACGTTTGCTCAGTAAATTTAATATTACTTATAGTTCATCTATAACGTCCTACTGCTGCTATGGCTATAGCTATTCCACGCGGTCCTAGTGCAAAAAGAGGGGTGTTATAAGTTTGACGTGTCTGTCTGTCTGTCTGTGAATCTGTCTGTATGTGGCATCATAACTCCCGAACGCATGCAGTGATTTCAATTTAGTTTTTTTTGTATTAAAGGTGACTTATGTACGAGTGTTCTTAGACATGTTTGATGAAAATCGGTTGAGCCGTTTAAAAGTTGTGAGGAGTGAAAGTGGGGAGAGTAACCGAATGACTGCAAATGTACTTAACCTACCTATAAAAAGCATGAAATAAAAATTAAATTAAAAAATAAAAAAAACCCCGACACGACGACAAAATTTTTAATTTAATTTTTAAGATACTCGTAGTTGCCGGTACCAACGGCAACGTGCCTTCCAAAGCAAGGAGGGTTGCGACAAAATATTTTATCGGTTTTCTAAACGAACGCACTACGCTCTGCCATTGAGATAACTAAATATATTTATTTATTATGTAAATTTTTGTCATAATTTTCACTGGTGTTTTTAGCTGTTAGTAAGATCACCGCTTGCTTCACTGGTTTTGCTGGCTTTATCACCCATTAGTCCGGGTGAATACTGTTGAACCAGAAGAAGTTTAAGTCAGGAGAAAATAATAGGTATCGAAGCCATAAGAATACATATGACTTCATACACTAATACCTCAAGTCATTGCAACTTGGCAATCAGTTCCACTACACCTTCACTAAAAGCATCAGCATACTGTTAAAATGCCAATCCCATACGCGGTAATCCGTAAACGCAGCTCTAAATCACCGACCGCACAACGCCGTACAATAAGTGAGTTATTACAAATGGTAGCGGTGCTGGGCATCTCACACGACTGTCAAATGTAATGATGTTTACGACACTTGCGGAATTGGAGGCTTGGGAAATGTTCGGGCAGTGCTGACTGGTCGGCAGATGGTATATCGTGCATATATTTTTTATCTTATAGTGTAAACAGAACAACCCTACATATAAGTCGGTTTTTTTTGGGCAAATTAACTTTCAAAATCCATTTATACATTATGCCTAACAATAAACAGTACAATATAGAACATATAATCAATAGAGTCATGAAATCGAATAATTAAAAGACGAATAGCAAAGCAGGTTTATTGTGCGAATGTGGAAGGATACACGTGGCTGGGACGACCCAGAAGGACTTACCTTGACCAAATTGTTCAAGTCCTTAAGAAGGCTAGGGTCCCAAGTAAAAGGAATAAAACAGCTTGTATGAAAATATTGATGGATGTGAATGAAGCTAGGGAAGTATGTCAGGACCGCGCAAAGTGGCGTTCCATCATCTCTGCCTACCCATCTGGGACCATGGCGTGAGCTTTATTTATTTATTTAATTTATTATCAAATTTTGTAACTGATAAAGCTCTTTAGTTCACCGAAAATTGTTAAGATACTAAAATAAGACGAATAAGTTGAAATATTTAGACCTCATTTTCCTGATTAAAGGTCTAAAGTTTATTTGCCCAAAAACCCGACATAATATTTTACATAGAAGGGCAGAATGAGCCACCGACGCTTTAAACTAATCAATATCCAATAAACCTTTAACCAGCTCATTCGTACAATAAAAACAACAACTACCCAACATCAAGTTGACGTACGACAAATGACTGACGACACGAGATCCGGTGAGTGACAGCCGGACCGATGGACATACGTGCGCTCCCACATGCATTAGAATCGTAATGTGTCTCAATATTGACGTCATGTCAGCAATAGGCATTCTAGATGGGCAGTGCAGTTATCAATGGGCTGACTGACAGGCTCGCGATTTTCCGTAAATAATATCCCACCAAAAATATTTCATGTAAAATGTGCCAAAACGACCGTATAAGGTTTGCCCTGTGAAAAAGCTATCAGATCTCAAATAGAGCCAAGCATCTGTATAGCCATAGTCTACCAACTCTCATCATCAGCTCATTAAACGTCCCCACCGAAAGGGAACGAGCCTACCCGTATAGGGGGATTAGGCCTTAGTCGTCCACGCGGGCCCAGTGCGGATTGGACGACTTCACACCAACCTTCGAATCTCTTCGCAGGCGTGCATGAAGGTTTCCTCACGATGTTTCCTTCACCGTAAGAGCGTCGGATAAACATACATATATTTCGAAAATTCGAAAATACATTGGTACGTGTCGGGATTTGAACCTTAGCCCTCCCGGTAGGAAGGCGACAGTCCACAACACTGAGCCACCGACGCTCTTACCGACCCTAACTTTAACAAATCTTACATATCAGCAAACATAAATAATAAATAAATTGCTTTCATTTTATAACTGAGATAGATCCCATGATAAAATAATGATGACGATTTTATTAAGGCGGGGGTAATAAGCACTTATCAAAAAAAAAACTAACCTTAAAATAGGATCAAATTGACATATTTTTATCATTGAACCTTGAAAAAAGGTAAGTTTCTTTGCTAAAATTTGTGTTTGAAGTTAAAAAGGCAAATAGTGCAATGTCCTCCCTAAATAAGACACGGCAACAAAATCCCGTAGCATACCACATACCTATATACAAATAAACATCGTATATTTTACAAGGAAGCACGAAAATATGCAGTGACATTTATAAAGGTATCCATTTTAGGGCGCAATTCGACGACGCGTTATACTCGCAAATCACTATAACAAACCATCGACAGCTATAATCCCAAAACCCAATTACCTCTTTATAGTGGACACATTAGCATATTAATCTTCCACGGTTTCCATGAAGGCGTTATTTCGTGTTGCGTGTAATATAAGAAATCAGAAATATTGGGAGATGACTGACAACTTGTTGGGCGTCATTTCACCAAATTCCTGTAAAATAAACATAATATAAATTATAAAAATTGCAAATAGATCCTGCGTATGTCAAAACTAATATTACCAAAGAGTGGTTCCACTATAGAGCTAGGATGTTATTAAAACTGTGTATAAAATTATAGAAATTAAATTTTAATTACGATAATTTATAAACAAAAGAGTTACACTTGCAATTAAACTTTAAGCAAAAAGTTACCAACTTTGAAAACCCTGCAAGATAAAAATGTTTAGGAATAATACGATATTGTGTACGATTCGAAAAAGAGCAAATATACTTCCATACTTATATTATAAATCCCAAAATTTTATGTAAACGTTGCCAAGACGACTACATAATGCTAGTATCTTTGTTATTTAAATATCACATATAACACAAGGAACATATTTAAAAATCTATATTTTCCCAATTTTGATTTGGCAGCGTAACTGCAACTTATTGTATGTGGAAAGTCCAGTTTAACGTAGGTTTACTTAAAAGTCCAATATTCAAAAGGACAGCTATTAATTGTTCAAAACCAGAAGCTTTCATGAACAATGGTGATTCTTCATCAATGCGTATAAGTCGACTACTTCAATGTGACCATTGCTGTTATGTGATCAGATGACTTTTCGAGCATCTTGTGTTATTTTTTGTCCACAGAGGAAATGACATCCATTTTTTTAATACCATTGATACAATTTCCAATATGCAAAGATTGATACAGCATCGGCTTAGTCGGCGACGTATAATCGCGTTTGCCTTTTAAGCTGAGTTTTAACAAAGTCTGTGCAGTTGTTTGAGCAATAACGTGTCAATAGATTTCTGTCTCTAATATTTTTAAGGTGATCAACCTTACCTGTTCAGTAATAAGCCTTCAGCAATTAAAGAAGCAAGGTTTTATCAAAACTTCATAGCAGAGTGATAGGATTCTTATTTATCTTATAATTTATGAATATTGTAACAATTTTTATACGGTAATTATAAATAAATAAAATAAAACTTCTTATTAATTAAGCTGTAACATCAAGTTGCTGGTAGGTGTGCTTACCTTAGTACTAGTAAGTAACGATTGTCTCAAAAAACGGGTGATCTAATCACAGTAGTCGTGTTATATGCACTAAAATTTTACGACAGCGCTTATTCAATATTGTAAATCATAAAAACAATCATAATAATTGACTTTTACGAGGAACGCACATATTTTAATTTTTTTATGTACCAATTAGTGTTAAATAAATCGTCTTTAAATTAAAATGCATTGAAATCAATTTATTTAAGGTTGCTTTTGCAATTTGTGACGGTATTAAAATAATTTTATTGTTAAAGATATTTTTTAAAGTATGAAAAGAGTCATTCCCGTATATTGTTTTGAATAACTTTATTTGCATCTTTAATGGAAATTGAGCAACTTTAGTAAGAACAAAGTTATTTTAGTTACTTAAGTAATTGCTCCTGTATTTTTGCATTTAAATAAATTTATTAGATATTGACTTTTAATGCTGGTTAATTCATTATAATATCTAAAGGCTTTGCATACGAATAATCTTTAGTGCCAAGATAAAGATTGTTTAGCAATATATGTAAAAAATAAGGATTCATTCGTAGATAGAATCGGACAAAATTTATATAGCAACGAAAGAAATAATAAATAGGTAATATATATATATATATATATATATATATATATATATATATATATATATATATATATATATATATATATATTAAGAATCAAGCTGTTTTATTACGCAGTAAAGGTTTGGTTCGACCTTTAAGTTAAGATTATATTTATGTATGTACAGGCTGTAAGGCGGCCTAGAAACTCTGACTAGGTTGGTTTGGTTGGTCATTAATCTGACAAACTTTAGTACAATAATATTGAACCTTAACATTTAAAAAAATAATAAATTCGAACATGTAATAATGTAATATATTCACGGCTCAACAAAGACCTCCCCTAATGATTTCCACGCGGACCGATCCCTAGTAGTTGACATCTATCTATTACTCGTCACCTTAACCAGGTCATCATTATATCTGGTTGGGGGTTGGCCTACGCTTCGTTTTCCGTTATGTGGTCGCTACTCGAGAACCTTTTCGATCCATCGGCCATCGGTTCTACGCACTATGTGGCAGGGTTGCCACTTCAACTTGCTAATCCTGTGGACTATGGCGGTCGGGTTCTACTGAGGATAACCTCGTTCGATCTTATCGCGTACTCCCAATGGTGTAAAAAGTATAGATTCGTGATATACTCACAAAATAATCGAAAAAAGTGTTCCAAATGCAGCGACAACACACATACCTATATTTCGAATGAGCGTACATTTACCTTAACAAAGAGCCTACAAGTGTACTCTCTTTGGCGGTTCCTTTTTGAGGCTCGGGTGGCGTATTTATACATAATATCATAGCGTACACCTAACAAAATCCTCTCCACAGAATAAAATTACGTTTTATCAAAAGAAAAAACACAATCGAACACAAGCCGCGCGTAAACGAACACGTTGCGCGCATATTTCCTTTCGTCCATTTGAAGAAGCGTCCGTATGTTGGTATGGTTTGAAATATGCCCTTATTTACATGCGGCCGAGAGAGTTATGTGTTTGACCCGTGGCTTTGGCTGCAAGTGGATATTTAACGTTTGAAATACCACGCTTTTGTGTTTGCACAGCCAGGTTTTACCGAGTTGGTATTCAATTGCTTACTTCGTGCAGTGTGGCGTACCGATATCACTAATTCTTGGTACGATGGTTATTATTTAAAAAAGATACGATTGCTTCAGTTTAAGCTAAAGGGCCTCCCATATTTTTCAACATCGATTAGTAATGCAATTCGCGTCCAATATGTGATGGCACTTCACTAGCGACTATTCGCAGGGCAGCACGATGGACTTAATTCATGGTCAGATTGGGTTAGCTTCCAAAATATATATGCTGAGTTTTATGATATCAGCAATATTTATAAATTAGCAATGAGATTATTGATAAAGGATTGAACAGGCATGCTGCTGAAGACATGGAAACTGACTGCATATTGGCGTGCTCGTTAAAAGTCACTTCCTAGTTTCCCCGCTCATATTCCCGGGGAGTGTCGAAGGGATAGCATAAAAATTATAGGACGTAAACGATCCAATAGACTGAGGATTTTTTCGGGTTATTTAGGAGAAAGTTGAGCTTTCCTTTCCCCCAAAATGGGACACCTATGTCTAGTGCAGAGTTTTTTTATGTTAAAAGTGTACAGGAATACGCCTGACCATGACAGAGTGGCATTGATTAAGACCAACAACTGATAGACAGTTATTATCCTCCATCAAAGCTGTACTGCACCCTACACCTAAGAGGACAGATGTTTAATCTCCACAGATGTAAGTTATAGGTAAAAGCGAGCATCCAATTCTTGTTTTCGGCAAACAAGTAAAAATATATCCATAATTCGTTATTGCTTAATCTCATAACGGACCTCGAGAAATTTTGATGTATCGAGTCGCCCATTTGGGTTGATGTATGAAGTGCATTATCTTTCGAATGAAATACACGAATATTTCGCTAATGTTCGTCACTAACGAGACTTAAAACGCACGGTGGACGGTAATCTTTTTAAGAAGATTTAGGGTTATGTGTGAAAAAGGAATTTAAAGCGATGATAATCATCAGTAAGTGTGAAGCGGAGGGTACAAAGAGATGTATCGACATTTCGGCTACTTCCCATTTCGTAAACCTCAATTGTACCTATCAAAAAGTTGCGTTTACCAACATTGTATATTCGATACATTGATTCCCATTTCGAAAAAAATTCAGTAATTGCATGTGTTAGTTCCCATTTAGTAAACTTTCTGTTGAAATGGGTACAGTCAAGAAAGTAAAATATAATACGCAAGTAACAATAACGTTGTCATATATTAATCCCAGTTCAATAGTCGGGTTATAAGTATTTATTATAAATATTGATATAGAAACAGATAAAAAGTGACCATATAATATAATTTCGACCATTTATTTATCTATCATATCAAGCTTTTACGTAAGTTATACGTGATGAACGTATGTGGAACGTGTATAGTGAGGAACGGAGTTTTACTCTCTTTTTTCGTTTAGAAAACTTTAGTGGAACAAACATACTAAAAATGCTTAATACATTGTAGTAGATGAGAATTCAGTTCTTTGTCCACACAGAAAACGTTGATACGTATTTTTGCTACATCCTGTGAATAAAATGACGACCCATATGGTGTAATTGGTTAAGACGGCTCTAACACCTAGGGTTTCGGGTACGATCCCCGGGCAGTACAAACATGTGTGTGCATGTACATTGAACATGTCAATTTCTATTGGCCTCAGTGATTTCTATGTATAATTATTTATTATTATTTATTATTTATTGGTACAGACTTGCCAGCGACATATAATTATACATTTCTATGGAGTTATTTATGTGAAACGTGTAAAAAACATGTCTTTACAGGCAAATACAACATTGAATAATCAAAACAAATTGTCGATTACAAAAATGGGGCCACCTAATTACATTTTAACCACAAGTATATTAACTAGCTGACAAAAAAACCGAAGTAAAAAAAAAATTACATATAACAAAAATATTCTATGTAGGAACAGAATCTAATCTTGCCACACACTTTCTTTTAAACAAGCGGTCACAATCGTGAAAGATGTCAATGTCGCAATCCATTAAATTATTATAGGTCCGCATGCATCGGTACAGTGGAGCAGATTTACCCAGGTTAGTTTTACAGGGAGGAAGACTAAAGATGTTTGTAAGAGGGTGTCTTGGTGTATGGTAAGGGACAGTTATACTTACATTTTTGAGTAAGTTAGGACAATTTAATTTTCCTTGAATGAGTCTGTGCAACGTCATTAAATCCAAGAGTTTGCGCCGATTTTCTAAAGAACCCATTTTAAAATGAGAGAGTCGAGCTAAATAATTAGCGCCTCTAGGACAGTCATTACTTCTAAATGCAAGATAACGGCTAAAGTTTTTTTGGATACGCTCTATTCTATGGGAATGGACCGCGTAAATAGGATTCCAAATATTGGATGCATATTCTAGGATGCTACGGATATAAGCATTATAAATTACAACTAACGTATGAATATCATAAAAACGCTTACACATACGTTTAACTAAACCTAAGATTTTCCAGGATCGCGTGACAATATTGTCAATATGCTCAATAAATCCAGTTTATGGTCTAGTGTTACACCGAGATCGCGAGTGCTGGAAGATTCCTTTACGGTTTGACCCGAAATCTCATAATGAGATTCCAAGGGTTTCCTTTTCCTAGTGAATTTCACGTGAACACATTTCTGAGGATTAAGAACCATTTTGTTTACCATGCACCATTCCGTAACAGCATTTAAATCTTTCTGTAATAATGAGACATCTTGTTGGTTGTTAACAGACATGTACAATTTCAAATCGTCGGCAAACAGAGAATATTTACAGTGTTTGAGACACTTTGGAATATCATTAATAAATAATAAAAGAGAATCGGTCCAAGGTGTGACCCTTGAGGTACGCCAGATCGAGCAATGTAGTCATCCATTGTAGCCATGTACAACAACACTTTGTATTCGATTAAAAAGATATGAACTCAGCCAACGTAAAAGGTCACCATGTATCCCACTAGCTTTAAGTTTAGGAGCAAAATAGTATGATCTACTTATCGAATGCGCTAGAAAAATCAGTGTAAATAGAATCTATCTGTATATTTTGTCCACTGAACCATTCAAATCCATAACATAATCCATTAAGTTGCTAACCGCCGATTTACTCTTGCAAAAACCCATGCTGAGCATCCACGATGATATTAAGAAAATCAGTTAAGACAGGGCAAACCATACGTTCAAATATCTTTCTAATAAACTTATAATAGAAATCGGTCGATAGTTTATGATATCATCTTTATTTCCTTTTTTGAATATTGGTACAACGTTTGACTGCTTCCAAACCGATGGAAATTTACCAGTTGAGAGTGATAATTTAAATATAATAATATAATAAGTAAGTATTTACAAAAAAAAGATACAATTATGCTTGTCCGTTGTTAAGTACCCATATTATATGCTAAATGCTTAGTTTGGGTCTAGATGCAGTATAACCCCTCTCAATTGTGGAGTAGGGAGCAGTACTCGGGAGGTGCTTATTAAGATTTACGATACAATATTTATTAATTAAAGGCAAAAGTACATTCTGACCTCTATCGATTTATATTATACAATTCTAATAGCATTACAACTTCATATATAAGCGCTTCGAAATGCGCCCCATGATTGAATTTCATATATAATAGAAATAACAGTCAAACCTATAATGCAGTCCGCCATTCTGTTAGACACATCAAAAGGGCATTCGTGGAAACGTAATTCAGTGTTTGGCTTAATTAAAATAGTCTTTAGATGAAATCACTTACATAAATGCGCTACTGGTGGATTTAATTTTTAAGGCGAAGACTGTTGTTTAAATGAAAAAATATTGTTTATTTTTACAATAAATCTATTTTTTTATCATCTATAGGCAGACATTTGACCGCCATCTCACCTGATGGTAAGTGATGATGCGGCCTAGGATGAATCATGCCCGTCTAGAAACAGCCTATTCTCTTGCCTTGAAGACAGCCAGGTTGTAATGATCGGGGAACACATAAGGAGGCAATACATATATCTTTTTTATATTTAATAAAGTCTCCGGTGAAGGTTAGTTTTCATTGTGAATATATAATACTAAGTCACCAAAAAAACCTTCCAATTCCCCTTTTCTACTTATCGTCTGAATTAAATAATATTGCTAAAATTGTTTTATCAAATCTAAGTCAGTCATCCTCTTAACAGTTAATCAAATATATGTCATTTAAGCAATGAATAGACAAGTTTCGCTCGGAACATTTCCTTTGATGTTTTATAGCCAGAGACATTCGTGTCTTTGTCAAATCGATATTCTAATTCAATAACTATTTTAAATGAGGCTTCTTCACTCGTTACAAAAGGTCATATTTCCAATATTACTAGTAAGTATAAGAGTAATATTGGAAATAAAACGTGGCTTTAGAATTTTCTGAATTATTTTTATCCAGTAACCGCAGTAATGCATTTTTGTAGGTAGAACCTATCATATTTATATTTTTATTGTATAATCATCATCAGCTCATTAAACGTCCCCACCGAGGGGCACGAGCCTACCCGTATAGGGTGATTAGGCCTTAGTCGTCCACGCGGGCCCAGTGCGGATTGGACGACTTCACACACAACCTTCGAATCTCTTCGTAGGCGTGCATGAAGGTTTCCTCACGATTTTTCCTTCACCATAAGAGCGTCGGATAACGTACATATATTTTTCGAAAATTCGAAAATATATTGGTACGTGTCGGGATTTGAACCTCAGCCCTCCCGGTAGGAAGGCGACAGTCCACACCACTGAGCCACCGACGCTCTATTTTTATTGTATAATCAGCTTTAAACCCTGGACCCTATAATAGCACACATCTCAAACATCATAATAAACTTTTAAAAAAATCATTACTCGTTAACAGTGTTCCGAGTACCATTATTTGATAACCTGAGGATAATGGTGTGGGCTGTGATGCCCAATTGTGAAATTAACAACACAAATATATTATGTATTCGTTTTTAAGGATTCATTGTGAGCTGTTTGTTATCCCAAATAAATAAAATTAACTTATTACATAATATAAACTCTTGTTTTGATATGGGCTAGATGGCGCTATGTGAAGAAGTAAAAGATGGATTATTATCTTCAGAAAATGTAATATACATGCATTTATGAATGTCCAGATATGCAATATATGTATTATACACTCATATAAAGTGTATAGATACGAAATGATTGTTATCTTCCTAAATAAGAAACGTAGGTTGACATAGTGTAACATAAGTTTAACACTCACCGCCACTGACAGATACTATCCAATAAAAACAATTGCCAAAGGTGAAACATTCAGTTCTTCTACTTTCCAAATCAGATTTAATTTATTAAAAAAATATATAAATAATTACATGACTTAAAATCAACCAATAATGTTTGAATTAAGATATTTTATGTCGGAGTTTAAGCCTTTCATTGCCGTAATGTAAGTCCTAAGCACAGTACACTTCAATATTTTAATACACTGTGGTATATATAAATTGACAAATATAGAAAAAGCCGAGCCAACAACTTATGATTTCTTATTGCATAATAATTTTTCATAGCCCACCGAATCAATTAATTTGACCTTTATATCTAATACTATAACAAAAAGCACAGCAACCTTCTTAATAATAAAAAACATGTAACTACCACACAATAATGATTTTCAATTCAATTAAAAGCGATCTAAGATGGATTGCTGACGGACAAAAATTATTCCATGTCGGCTTCCGTAATGCTCTATTTAATGATTAATGGTAGTCAAATGCCCAAATTAATGATAAATGATTACGGAATGATAGTAATTACGAAGAGTTTCACCGTTCACATTTGGATATTTAAAGGTTTGCTTTTTATGAACATATTAAAATACATTTAAATGTACCTATACTGCAATCAGATTTGGTATTTCACAAAACATTGTAAAAAGCCATTGAACTTTTGTATTGAATTGGACGTGTTTTTAAATTGGATTTGTTCCTGTCTTATTGTACTATATGCACAAAAAGCTGTTGGTGTTTGGATACTTATTAACATTCTAACTCTTATAGGTACAAGTTTATTATTTCCTTTGTGCTTGTGCCCTACATTAGAGCGACAAAGTCTGTTTGCATACTTGAATGGTGTAATTGCTTTTCAGTTTAGTTCGCACATGGCGACTTTTACTATGCGGGCTCTCCTTGGAATCCAAACTCGTGACTCCCCGAATGCCCCGAATGCGTTTTACCACTAGACCACTTGAGGAAATTGGGCAAATAAATAATAGGTCTATAAATAAAATATAATCCGCTTACATTCAAACAACGTCATTTAGTCGAAAACTAAGCATTTGAAACAAACAATGAATTATCTAATAAATCGACGATCCATTTGGTGTAAAGGTTGAGACGTCGGCTATTACAACAAGGGTTTCGGGTTCGATCCCCGGGCTGTACAAACATTTGTATGCAAAATAAGTATGTAATGGTCTGGTTGTTTCTATGTATGATATTAGTTATGTATTTACAAAAAAAATATGCAAGTATCCGTTGTTTAGTACCCATACTACAGGCTTCACGCTTAACTTGGGGCTAGATAGCGCTGTGTGAATGTCAACGGATATTTATTTATTTATTTGTAGAAACACCCAGACCAATCATGAAACAAACAGACATATTTATGCACACAAATGTTTATACTGCCAGGGGATTGAACCTCCCATCTCTCACTCAACGATTAAACCCAATGGTTTGTCAAAAACACTCACTATTAGTATGCCAGTTTGAACACAGATCATTTAAAAGATAATTAAAGTTTTTCACATTTCGTTTTGGTATTAAGTCGCTACCGCCAATTACAAACTAATTGATACAAGCCGCACTCACATTCCGTTCTGTTGATTTTAAACTGACTTTGAGAGGTTAGTGTACGTAGATTGATAGATTTCATGGGGCTTTTAAATCAATGGTAGTTTTGTACAAGAACAAGGATACTCTTCAAGGCAGTCCGCTGCTGGACATAGGTCGCCCCCATGCGAAAGATATCCCGGTCTCGGGTGACGGGCGCAAGGCAGTGTTGACGAAAAATATTGACTACTTCATCATCATCATCAGTCCATTAACCAAGGGGCACGAGCCTACCTAGCCATCCACGCGGGCCCAGCACGGATTGGCCGACTTCACGCACAACCTTTGAATCTCTTCGCAGGGATGCGCAGGTTTCCTCACGATGATATCCTTCACCGTAAGAACGTCGGATAACGTATATATAATTTCGAAAATTGTACGTGGCGGGATTTAAACCTGTGCTTTCCAGGTCGTAAGGCAACAGTCCACGCCATTGAGCCACCTTACTGTTATTGATTTCCTTGAACACTGCATCAGGTCAGCGAGCTGACCGACCCATTCACTTACTTAGAACATAAAATTCTCCCAATTTGAATCCAACGATCATAGATATGGAGAGCGTCGGTGGCTCAATGGTGTGGACTGTCACCTTCCTACCGGGAGGGCTGAGGTTCAAATCCCGCCACGTACCAATGTGTTTTCGAATTTTCGAAAATATATGTACGTTATCCGACGCTCTTACGGTGAAGGAAAACATCGTGAGGAAACCTTCATGCACGCCTGCGAAGATATTCGAAGGTTGTGTGTGAAGTCGTCCAATCCGCACTGGGCCGCGTGGACGACTAAGGCCTAATCACCCTATACGGGTAGGCTCGTGCCTTCGGTGGGGACGTTTAATGAGCTGATGATGATGATGATCATAGATAACTCATTACAAACAGCATTGCCTTCATGTTTTGCTAATCTAGTTTATTTATTGGTGAGTTGTGGACGCCAATGAATATTAAATACAACCATCCATGTCGCCAACAGTGTTGCCGAACTATCGATAGTTACGTACACTGTCGATAGTTTGGCACCAGACTTCGAAAATCATCCATACTGTCTATTGATTGTTTATATGATATATATAGTAACGCATCGCCTATATAAGAAGAGCGTCGGTGGTTCAATGGTGCGGACTGTTCTGGTTCTGCCCTCCTACCGGGAGGGCTGAGCTGAAAAGACATTGGTATCCCGCCACGTACCAATGTGTTTTCGAATTTTCGAAATTATATGTACGTTACCCGATGCTCTTACGGTGAAGGAAAACATCGTGAGGAAACCTTCATGCACGCCTGCGAAGAGATTCAAACGTTTTGTGTGAAGTCGTCCAATCCGCACTGGGTCCGCGTGGATGACTAAGGCCTAATCACCCTACACGGGTAGACTCGTGCCCCTCGCTGGGGACATTTAATAAGCTGATGATGATAATAACGATAATATCGGTTGTTTCAATTTCGATACTATAACAATATTCGAAGTAAGTATCGAAAATTTTCTGTATTATCTTTTACATGAATAAGAACCACATACATTTTAACAATGTCTTAGGCACTGATACAATTTCCGGAAGTAATGATATAAAGGACCCTGGCGTGGTATTCTTCAACAAGCTCAGTTTTAATAATCACTATTCAAAAGTCTTGACAAATGCTTGTCTGCTTCGTACTACAAATCTTTAGTTTTGAGTAGAAAAGAATACGCGTCAATTGTTTGGTCCCCATTTAACACAATATCAAAGGTTCTTCTCGAATCAGTCCAAAAACTATTATTACTATTACTTTATCGATACCACTGCTTATGCCTATTGCTAAAACTATCGATACTGTCACAAGATTTATCGATAGTGGACTATCCGGCAACACTAGTCGCCTGTAATAGGCAAGTGAGTTTTTGTGAACTAATTACCGATGCGCAGTTCATATACGGGCCCTTACGTGGTTTCCTCAAACGCCGCTGCTCTGATTCTTATACGCAGTAGTATTTTGCTTTTTGCAACAATTTTCTGCCGCCGTACTCATGACCATTTATTAAATCAATCGCAATGTATATTCCGCTTTTATTAACGGCCTCGTTTTGTAATTTTGCTACGTGTTTTATTAATTCAATCATAATTAATAGGATTGGCGTAAAGGGATTGACCGTTCTACGTGTGCAAGATTTAACGGTATTTTAAAGGATAATATATTTCGTTTTAGAACTGTTGATATACCTTACCATGCTATAGGTAGTATGGACATGAATATATTAAAGAAAACATTGCGTTTTTTTAATTTGGTTATATGCAAGGTCACAGGTTATATTGCTCTTACCGGAATTAAAATTCGTATTAGTAATGAGAATTTCATCAGTGCAATTTAACTGTTGTCTAATTTACCCAGACTATAAATTTAGTTAGTTTAGTCTACTCTAGCTTTTTTAATAGTAAGTAATGATTTAGGGGTTTCCAAGGTAAGAGTGAATAGCCATTATTTGAGTTTACGTGATACACTTTAGACTGCATCGTCTTCCATCTGGAAAGCAGTCAAACTCAAATTTTTGGTTAAACAAATAAATCTTGAATTTAACAAAAACATGCAAATTGCGTAGATTGTACAGTTATAAATCATCGTTTTACCAAAACCCTAACGCAATAAGCTCTCCTAAGTATGGTAGGAAGAATAACCGAGAAAGGCAATTCCAAGCGATCTATTTTTGATCAGTCATTAATTCAAACGTTTGTATCATAATTACGATCGAAATAACAAACATCAAGTCGACTGTGGTTAGCCAGTTGACCCTGACTGATAAGAGCACATCGTCTTGTGCGATCGCCAAATTGATTACAAGAGTAAACACTAAATAAAAGCTCTAATCTAGTCTTTGACCTTTCAATACAACAGTTTGTATGACGCGGATGTGGTAATATTTGATATGGCATTTTATAGTTCCTGAAGAAGTGGAACAAAAGATTTATAGCAATCAAAGTACTACTGTTGAGCACAGGCCTTCCTGTACAACGTGGCTGCAGGGAGAGTAAGCTGTAACCGACCACGTTGGGCCCAAGTGGTTACAGCCTAATGTAATGCAGATTGGTGAGATTTAAAATTGTAGCTGAGGCCGACTTTTTCACATGCCTTCTGAAACATTGTTTCCTCTTTAGCAACCAAATTTAGTCTGCAATGCCATAGTGGAGAAAATGCCACAGCACGGCTCTTTCACTGTGCGGTCTTGTCATTTCTTTCGATTAACTACTTTACGTACCTACCCTCCGAAGCACAAAGAGACACAAGAAAATTATTCATTCGCAGACCCAATGACTGACCATAAGAAAATCTGCTTAACTAGCGTAATCGTCAACTAATCGTGTATTCCGCCTTTGAGCAAATAATACTATGGCGCGGTTAATTGGAAAAATCACAATGCCACATCCACAGTTTTTCCATGCTCGTCGCGCGCATCCGTGAGAAATAGTGCGATCGTGAAATGACCCCGTCCAGTTTAGGCAATATCGCGCTTTCCGATATCGCGACCGCTTATGATTGTCGATCGCGGTATGATTTATCGCGAAAACCGTCCGACTCTCACGATCCGTCGTGCTCTTCATTCACGACACGGTTTTTACTTTGGCACCGGTGTCATTTCAGTGGTTCTGTTCCGTAAACGTTGTGAGCAATGACAGGTTTTGACAGAAAGTTTTATTGATTTTAAGTGATAATTAACTAGGTAGAAGACTATACTGAGTCGTCTACGTGGGTACCACCGCAGTGCCAGATATCGTCCCGTGAAATAGGAGTGTTTAGGACTTTTGGGTTTCGGGATGAAGGCACTGTAGCTAGTGAAATTACCGGTTATATTAGACCTAACATCTATTGTCTCTGGTCATGTATGCAGGGCGGTATTGAAGAAGAATAATGACTTTATAAAATGACTGTTCTTCTTCAATTCTGCTCTGTCATGGTCAGACGTGTCAGACTTACCATCAAGTTAAACTTACCATCAAATTACCGGTATAAGAGACCTAACATCTGTTGTCTCGGTGAGGGGTGCAGTGCGGCATTGATGAAGATAATAACTGTCTATCAGTTGTTGGTCTCCTTTAATGCCGCTCTGTTATGGTCTGGCGTATCACTTACCTCACCTGAGCGTCCAGACCGTTCTGTACACTAATAACATTAAAAAAAATACTGCAGTTTAATAAACTTTGAAAAAATGATTTTCTAATATCTACGAGTTATTTGAAATAGTATCATTAGCATTTAAAAGTTTGTCTAAAACTTATGAAGAAAATATAGGACAATATAAAATACCCACCAATCAGCCGCATTCGGAACAATCCTGTGAAAATCAACACGATAATCATAACCCAATTCAAAAACCTAAATTAAGTTATTGAACATAATCAGAGGGTTTGCTAACGAAACGGTGGTAAACACACGACTCGACCCCAAACTTCAGTGGAATACAGTAATTTTCACACCGACTCCATTCCCACTTTATCGTGAAACAATTGTTGGTCGCACTTCCGTTTACCAAAACTGATAATGGGCTAGTCCCATTTCAGATTAATGTCCACGTAAACGTTATGGGGCGAGTTAACGTTTATGATAGTTAATGCGCCGCGCGCAGACGCGGTAGCGTTATAATAAAAGCAACCAACGACACGCGCTTTGGGCTCTTTTGTGTGGGTCAATTTATAAACTGACACGAGCAGCGGGATATTGTACAAAGGCTGGCAAATAGGATGTAAACGAAAAAAACTTTTTTATGGTCTACACCAAAATTACTATTCCAATAAACTCACACTGATTCTAATTATAATATCTTTTATTGAATGTGATATATACAGGATAATGCAATTTGATTTGCTTTACAGACACATACATTAATAATATATTTTCCTGCAGATGAATCGCGTTGTCGCGATGCAGATTCATGATGATGATGCGTCGGTGGCTCAATGGTGTGGACTGTCGCCTTACTACCGTACCGTACCGTGAGGACTGAGGTTCAAATCCCGAAACGTACCCATGTGTTTACGAATTTTCGAAAATATATGTACCGTATCCGACGCTCTTACGGTGAAGGAAAACATCGTAAGGAAACCTTCATGCACACCTGCAAAGAGATTCGAAGGTTGTGTGTGAAGTCGTCTAATCCGCACTGCGCCCGCGTGGACGACTAAGGCCTAATCACCCTATACGGGTAGGCTCGTGCCCCTCGGTGGGGACGTTTAATGAGCTGATGATGATGAATCGCGACTTCTCATGCTCCGCACCACCGCCTTTGAAATATAAAATTTTATGCGATGCACCGACTCCGAATTGACCATTTCAGTAAGAGTAAGTGTTATTGCTTAATTTAAACATTATCGTATCAATCTCTGATACCCGTGTTGCAATGTACCGCCGCTCAAACGATGGTTTTTATGGTGAAAAAAAAATAAGAACTTTATCGAGTGAAATCATATAGTTTATAAATTGAAGTATCGAAGGCATATTACATGGAATGATCGTAACGAGATTACCACTTATGAGGATGTTGTAAATGCAATGATTGAAGGTCAAGCTCATTTAATCATATTAATATTGAATGCACATGTATGTGTTGCAACTGAAATTGGTACTTCGAAAATATAGAGGTTGCCGACCTGCTATGGCTACACTTATTTCTCCTTTAACTCTCAAAGTCTACTGCTGGCATTTACGAACTTAGAAAAGCGGATTATCCACACTTGGCTGGCGAAAATAGGGATACCTATGATAACTTAGCTGTAATTAACCCATTCAACGCCGGGAATCCAAACACAATAGAAAATCTATTGTGCCTGGCGTTTTAAGGCGTCATTGGCGGTCAAAGTGTTAAAGGGCCCGCTACCCGTTCTTAGGCATTTTGTTAACATAGTATAGACCAACATTTGATAACACCTTCTCTGGTGTTGGTCATTGACGATTTCTAGGATGAAGAACTCTTTCTCATTCTCTTCAACTTTCCCCTTTTTCATAAATGAAAGTACTCAGATCTAGAAAACTCGACTTGAATACAACCCAATTTTCCTCCTCCCAAACATAAGCTGGTAATGATTTTCACAGCTCCGCAGTAGAATTTTAATTTTAAACTTCGCATTTTGGAAGCAGGTGATAATGTTTTAGGTACCAAAACATGTTAACGGTCCAAGCATACATCTTACATGAAGACACAAAAAAACTTTCGAATTTCCATTGAAGGTTTAATTATGAAGTAAAATTTTTCTTTTTTTTTTTAGTGATCGGATTTTCATACTTTACGCAACATTGCGCATTGTATCATAAATATAAAACTACATATAACTCCACACCCCTTCACTTTTCGATTCAACCCGGCTAAATAAACAAGGAGCTATAACCGTAAAAATAATACAGACTGCCTTAAGGTACTAATAAATATGTACTGCTTCAGAAAAACCGATTGTCACTCCAATTTCACCTTTATTACAATCAACATAAGCTCTACGTGTTGTTTTGTGGAGCTGGCAATTATTTGAGATGATAAGCTGCATGTGTTTCTGTACCAAATTTATATTGTTTATGACGTCATTGTCCTGGTCAAACAGTAACGTACAGATTGTTATTGGTTGTTATGGAATTTTTATGCTTGCGTTTCGTTCATTCATCAATTTTGTTGTAATTTATGATTTTGTAAACTCAGGGACCCAATCGCGTTGTCGACGACTATTGATTAAGTTCATTAACAGCCTATAACGTTTTACTATGGAGCATAGGCCCTCAGCAAACATAGCTATGGCGAGATTTAAGTCGTCACCACTTACTACTCATCATCATCAGCTCATTTATCGTCCCCACCGAAGGGCACGAGCCTACCCGTACGCGGTGTATAGCCTTAGACGTCCACGCGGCCTAGTGCGGATTGGCCGACTTCACGCACAATCTTTGAATCTGTTCACAAGCTGTGCAGGTTTCATCACGATGTTTTCTTTCACCGTAAGAGCGTCGTATAACGTACATATAATTTCGAAAACACATTGGTCCGTGGCGGGATTCGATCCTGCGCCGTCTCGGTCGGAAGGCAACTACTCACGTGGTCCTAACTTAGATCTTGGATTTTTGTGAACATTCTATGTGCCATTTTTGATGACATCAGTGTACGGGGAGGTCAGTTCGCTCACGTGGTGGTTAATGATACGCCTGACCATGACGAAATCTGTTGGTAGAAATTAGAGATATTTGTAGTAATTACAGTAATTAGAGACAGGGCAATGCAAACCAAAAATAAACACAGAGATACTGTATTTATTTTTGGCTTGCATTGCCCTGCGTCGATTTTTCGAGACGACGATTTTTCTTGTAGCTGGTAATTTTTATGCCCTTTTCCTCCTTTTAGAATTTTAAGTGATGGAAATAAAAAGAAAACATACTATATAAAAAAATGAAACTATATTTGGCCCTTAAAAACTTTTGTCGAACTGCGCTCGATGAATAACATCCAACGCCCTAATAATTCACGTATCGCATGTTAACTCAAAATAACAATTCATTCGCACAATATTTATCGTTCGATTTCCAATCGTAAATCGAGTTGTATCGAATCGGAGCCGAAAACGAATTGATTCGATTGATGCAAAGGCAAATAATTGTTATTTTATTTTCCAATGTGTAGAATTATCACTTTCTGATATGTGATCAATGTTGTAAAAAAGTATAGATTTGTGATATGCTCACAGCGACCGCACACATACACATATTTCGAATGAGCATTTACCTAAACAAAAGCCTACAAACTGTATTCTCTTTAGAGGTTCGTTTTTGAGGCAAGTATGGCGTATCTTTCTATAAATATACAAATTATCATTGTATGTGATACATGATTGGATACAATTATTACTGTAAATGATTATTGACGATCTATGTGGATCGCAGAGTGAATGTCAAACTGGGAGATTTTTCCAAGTAGGGCATTGCAGGTCGAATAATAATAAATATCCACTGACATTCACACAGCGCCATCTAGCCCCAAGTTAAGCGTGAAGCCTGTATTATGGGTACAAACAATGGATAAACATGCTTATATACATTTATTTTTGTAAATACATACATATATACATAGAAAACACCCAGACCATTACACACAGACATGTTCATGCACACAAATGTTTGTACGGCCAGATGATCGAGCCCGAACTCTTGATGCAGCAGCCGACGTCTCAACCGCAACACCAAATTGGTCGTCGAATGACTAGGGGTTACCGCTAACTCTTCAAACAGTACTACCATAATGATATGTCAACATTTTTATACAAGTAAAGGCGAATACAAGAAAATAGAATAGACATTTATTTAAAAAAATATATATGGTATAAAGATGTACATTAAATTTTAGAGCACATATTTCTCTATCAATAGTTTATCTGTTAAAATTGTAATTTTATAAGCGCACACAAAGCTATTCACTCTATCACACAAGTTGTCTACATGCATTTTCTAATTAAAATGCTGTCTAATGTTACAATATTATGCAGGGATCAAGCCCCCTAATTGTCCCAAAAGAATGATTATTCCGTATTTTGGAAGGTAAGTTAAGCTGTTGTTTCAACTACAATCATAGGATGGTGGTCGTTAACCCAACTATCCGCATTGGCCCCACGTGGGGCTATGATCAAATCTCTATCTTTCAATTTCTGCCACGTGAGATTTGAACCCACGACCTCCATTTCACGCAGCCGAACGCTATGCCCACTAGAGTACGAACAGTCGACCATAGTACTATTCAACCACGTAGTCCACTGCTGACTAAGGTCTTCCCCATTTTTCGCCAGATATTCTGGTCCGCCCTTTTTCTCATCCAGCCTCCACCAGCGACCTTCCGCAATCGTCCATCGGACCGGAGGGCGTCCTACACTAAGCCAAGACGCGGTCTCCACTCCAGAACTCGACTGCTTCAATAGCCATAGAACGCTACAATTCTAAACCTATGACCCAAACGCTGTAACCACTGCACCATCGAGCCACGTTTATTCATCTCCATTTTAGATTAAACATAAAGTTTTCAATAAAAAATGCAAGAGAAAAATGTCGGTCTATGTTACTAGAGGCGGCGTTTTAAATAACGACGCGCAGTTCCGCGTAATTGCTGCGATACCTTAGATAGACCGCTGCCCATATGGTTGAGCGGGCAGTGTTATTAGAACATATGGACGATAATGACGTAGATATTGTTACTTTGTATGTAACGATGAAAATGTGTATTCAAGATTGAAACCTTAGGCCGTATTCTAGGAAACTCAGGCGTTGATCTTTACTTGAATAGATAGAAAATAAAGAAAGGAAGAAAACATAATTGGTCACAAGGAACACAAGTAATAAATATAAATAAGAGAAACATACAAATTAACATAACAGAACCTAGTGGCCAATCAGGTACAAGCCTTCAGCAACGCTGCAGTAGTTTGACCAATAAACATAAAACAGGTTCCAGTGGCCAATCGGGTACAAGCCTCAGCAAACGCTGCAGTAGTTTGACCCACTGCAGCACTGATATTCTGCGTACCTGTGGCGAGTGAGTGGGATAGAAGAAAAAGTAAACAACAATACAACATTACATTATTTATATATATAAACATTCAACACACTTAAAAAAGGACTTACCAAACGAATAACAGAATAAGTATAATTTCAACTCACTAAATATTTAACACATTTTAATACAAGAACAAAAATTCATAAAAACAAAGAGAAGGAAAGAAAAAAGAGAAAAGAAACGCTCTATACGATTCATAGCGTCATCCAATAGACTTGGCACTGAGTCGTCTAGGTAGGTACCACTGCAGTGCCAGATATCGTCCCGTAAACTAGGATTGATTTGCACAACTGTGTCTCGGGACGAGGGCAGGAGGGAAAAATATCATGAGCGTAAAAAAAATCAAAATTTACGCCGTCGACGCCATCGCACCTCAAAGGGACGAAAAAAAGCGCAGTGGTTAACTTTTGTGAATCGTACTATACTAAACTATATTTAAGTTAAAAAATCTATTATCATCAAAACCTTTATCTAACAGGTCATTTAACTGGTAAGTATAGTAAGGTGAACTGTATTACATTATCTTACAAGCAATCTTCATACCACTTCATACCGGATCATTGTCGGCCAAATCACCGGTCTAATGTTACCGTTTAAATACGGTCCTCCAACACTCATAATTAAATCAGTTACAAACCGTGACGGGGCGGTAATGTCACAATGGCAATGTTTTTGTCCCACTATAACGACGCGTTCACACTCGCTCTTAGATAATAAACTAACTCAAATGCACAATCTCACTCAAAAGTGTCCGCGGCAAAATTTTGCACATCGCGTCAGTTGGGCAAAATTTTCATTCATGATCACGTCGCTCGCTACATGTCAGTGACATAGTAGTATGTTTGTGCTTTTGATATTGTACTCTTTTATTGACGCGTTAAGGTCAAAATTTTAATGAATAATTTTATGTTACAAATATATAAATAAGTCAACGTATATGTCAAGTGATTTGGACATTTTTGGTTGGTATGTCTTCTAAATTGTGCATTAATTAGTTTATCGTTTATCCTAGCTCTCGCTGCATTTTTAGTTCCATTTGATTTCTGAGGTTCGAGTTAATATTGAATTTTATGTAGGATATTTTTTAAACATACACCTAAACAACATTTCAAAATGTTTCTCTGTCTGTCCGTTTGTTTGTTCTAACTATTCTCTGAAATGGCGGGAAAGATTTAAATAAAATAAAATAAATATTAAATATTCACTGACACACAGCGCCATCTAGCCCCAAGTTAACGTGAAGCCTGTATGGGTACTAAACAACGGATAAATATAATTATATACATTTTTTTGTAAATACATACATATTATACATAGAAAACACCCAGACCATTACAAACAGATATGTTCATGCACACAAATGTTTGTACTGCCCGGGGATCGAACCCGGAACCCTTGGTGTTGCAGTCGACCTCTCAACCGCGACACCAAATGGGTCGTCAAAGATTTGGACGGGACTTTTATTGGCAGGTAGCTGATGTAATATGGAAAGCTTGGGCTTTATTGTAGATAAAAGTTTGTATATAGTTAGCTGACAACCTGGATACACACATAGGCTACCATTTACTGCGAGTGAATATATATACCACGGGTAACACCGCCGATCAAAGCTTGTTTAATAATCATAATTATTTATTCATTCATAAATCATAAGGTTTACGCAAAATTATATTAATACATACATGTTATATTTCATAATATAATAGATAAATAAATAAATATCCACTGACATTCACACAGCGCCATCTAGCCCCAAGTTAAGCGTGATGCCTGTATTATGGGAACTACACAACGGATAAGCATACTTATATACATTTTTTTGTAAATACACACATATTATACATGGAAACCACCCAGACCATTACAAACAGACATGTTCACGCAGACAAATGTTTGTACTGTCCGGGGATCGGAACCCGGAATCCTTGGTGTTGCAGTCGATGTCTCGAACACCAAATGGGTCGTCAAATAGATGTGTATAAACGCGTCCTACGTTAGTCAAACCTTTTCGGCGATCAGGTGAGCCAATGACAGTGCATTTTTAATCAACGCAACAGCCTATTACACCAAGTACACGGCTCATGCATCAAAGACAAATGTCTTGATGACTTGATGACGGTCTTTCTGATCTCGTTGACATGATGACTTAAGCTTTCTAACGCTTAGATAATTGAATTTATTGTAACTATTAATAAAAGGTAAGAATGACACTAATAAATATATATTTAGAATCTATGAATAGACTTAAATGAGTACTGGTTGAAAAGTCGGTTAGGGCTAACATTTATTATTATGTATAAGCATCACATGACTATTATATATCCACTGACATTCACATAGCGATATCTAGTCCCAAACTAAGCATCCAGCCTGTAATATCGGTACTAAACAACGACTTAACATAAGTATAAGTAAATACTTTAATTTTTAAATACATACATATTACGCATAGAAAACACCCATACCAATATGAACAGACATTTATTCATGCACACAAATATTTGTAATGCCCGGGGATTAAACGTGGAACCCTTGGTGTAGTAGCCGACATCTCAACCATTATACCAAACGGATCGTCTATTTTTTGAAGATTTCTAAGTTCGAGTAAGCCACAGACTTGTGGTTCTTCTTAGATTGCGATTGACATTATCCCGGCAATAAGTTTGTTTATTTGTTGAAGAAGTTAGATTCCTCAAATTGTGATCGCTGTGGCACAATTGATGATGTGCATCATATCCTTGCAGAATGTTTAAAATTTTCAAGTAAGAGAGAAATATTGATTCGTAAACTGCACATCAATCTATATGATACTGGAGCTTTTTTAAACATTCTTACACATCCTTGTAGCGAAAGTGCCAAAGACCTTTTCGAGATGATCTCTTAAAAAAAATAAATGTCTATCCCTATTTGATTTAAATAAATACCAAATATGTAATATAAATAGATTAAGATTCGATGGGGCTGACATGTCTCATGTCGTGTCATGTTTTCATGACTAAAGCACCTAAAACAAATAAAGATTATAAAAAAAAGCCACGGAAGTCTATAACCATGAGAACCAAGTGTACTAATGAAGAATATCAAATGAAGACATCGTGAACGAAGCGCATACTATTCTAATCATTGTTACAGCTTCTAACAGGTGCATATAAATAAATAAATATGAATCGGAAACTTCATTGGCTGAGTGAGAAATAAAATACAAGAGCAATAATTCAAAGTGACAGACGGACAGACAGATGGTTCCATGGATACAGTTTAAACACGCGCAAAGACTAGGGATGTTAAAAGCTTCAAGGTATATGAATCCGTTACTATGCTAGTTTTGCTGTTATTGATTATATATTACGGGTATCCGTTTTGGAAGCTTTGCTACTAGAACTAAACCAATGTCATTAATAATTTTCGATTAACATCGTCCTGACCACTGTGAAAGCTTAATTTGGGAAAGGCAAGGCAGCTTACGCATAGGTGTTCATAATACATTTAAAGAAACATACATTGTTATAATAGTCTTGACAAGCGTAGCGTAGCATGATGTCTGATCATTTGCAAAATAAAAAAGTGGAGGACCGGGATATCTGGGGCAGTATCATATTGGGGAGACCTGTGTCTAGCAGAAGACTGCGATAGGTTAAAGTGAACAAATGTTTTACGTCATATTTCTCATATCCTTAAATTCACATCACTATTACTAGCTTAGTGCTAGCTTTACATTAAGGTCCTGTTTGTTACTGGTATTTATGGATATTTTCATATGAATTTTTTATAGGTTTTTTATCTATATTTATAGGTTTTTTATCTGTATCACGCAGTACGAGATTATTGCATTTTATTTTGAGAGCTAAAGTTGATAAGCCTTTATCATGGCCGTTTTATGTGTTGAAAAGTAAAATACGTCTAAGTTCCAAAGAGTAAAAAAAACATAAACGATCGAATTGAGTAACCTCCTTTTTTGAAGTCGATTAAAATAAGGCTGTGTCGTAACAGCATATTGTGACTCTGTATCACATTTTTTTTTTCAGAGTATTTAGAGTCACAAACTACTTTATTCCTTTTTGACACATGTAGGAACTATTGTGCTGTTTTTTTATTCTGGCTATAACTCTAGTAATACTGCTGTTATAACTATGGTCACACATACATTTGCTTCCTCCATAAAATATTATGTATATATAATATTCATACTAACTTTCTAGTGGGATTTAAATCGCATTTTAACAATAGGGAGTAGCTAAGGCTTCTCTTTTACTTTGTCGTGTCCCGGCACAGTTATTCAAAATAATTTGATTAATTTTTCATAAACAGTCGACCCCTTAACAATAAAGCTTCAATATCTCGTCAATTACATCGGTATTAAATACTGCAACACGCAACCGCGCAATCTATTTCCAATCATAACCGAAGGTCACAAAGCTTATTATGCCGTGTCAGCCTTTGATTTATTATGTGTTACAATTTCAAATAAGGAAGACGTTGCAATTTATAACGCTGCTGATTCTTTAGTTTTTTGAGGTGTCATTAATACAATAATAGGTTTTGTTACTAGGACTGTTTCAATATTAAGCAGATTATTATGAAGGGTCTCAGTCCAAGTCAAAGTCAAAGTCAAAAGTCAAAAACATTTATTTCAAATTAGGCTTACAAAAAGCACACAAAAATATAATCAAAAAATATAATAAAAAACGATTAAAATACTAAACTAAAAAAATGAGTTTTGATGCTTTGAAAAAAAAAGTAAGGTACAGTATAACCTTGTATGTATTAATAAATGAAACGGTATTAATTTATTCACAATTACCAGATTTTAGTAAATAAATAATAATAATATTTGCAAATAATTTACAAATGTCATTTAAAATAAATACATTCCAAAATTTTAATTGTATACTGATTTTAGTGTTTTAAACTAAAAAATGTAATCCAATTGTTCAAATACCTATAATACGTAATTTCTATATTGTTTTCCGGTTTCCCATAGAAAAACTGGCCGGATTGTTTCATACTTTTGTGTAAGCGAGCCTTCGTCCTTATTTTTTTATACGTCCATGTAAAATATGAATAATCATTTTGGCGGCTATTGGAATCTTAATTATTTGCGATCGTCTTACCACTTACACTAAATAATTTAAACATCCGGATATCACCTTTGCAATAAGGTTTCACACGGGAACATCAATAACGCGCGACAAAAAGCGGGCAAATTGAATCACCACGATAAATTACACTCACGCAAATGACTGATACAGTTCTTGGTGTGTTCTGCCATCAATCAAAAGTGATTGCGGTTATGTTGCAAATCTTGTGCATTGGTGTACACGAAATAATCAGTTGATAAGGTTTTATGTGCGTCGGTTAGACCTGGACGGTGCAGGTTCAAACACCGCCACCTCCTGACTTTTTGAATTTCTCAAATAATATGTACGTTCACCCGATGCGTGAAATCGGCCAATCCGCACTGGGCCCGCGTGGACGACTAAGGTTTATACACTCTTCACGGGTAGGCTCGTGCCCCTCGGTGGGAACATTGTATTGAGCTGTAGACTTCGCTTCTAATGTCCCACCGCAGGGAACAAGCTTTCCCGCATAGCTTAGGGGATATTGGGTGGTAATTGCCTACGCGGGTCTTATACTGATTGGTGATATCTGAAATGTTAGGCTCCGTCACCAAAGTTAGGCTCATTTAACATTAGGGGAGGCTTGCTCCTGCAGTGAACTTTGTATAGCTGTCGTAGTAGTATAAAACTTATACTAGGCTCAGAACCAAGTTTCATAATCCGATGGCACGACGATTTGCGAAATGTCATTGGTCGAATTCAATGAGGAAAGCGGGATGTAGGGCTCAAAATTTTAATTGATAATCTTTAGAATAAATATTTTTTAAACAAACACTATATCATATAAAAGTACTGTCCTATAAAGTACTACATAAAAGTTTTGTTCTAAATGCAATCTAATAAGGTCGTTCCAAAATTTTGGGATTAGGAAAAGGGCCAATTAGGCTGCCCAAAATGTTTGTATCAAACGGTTTAAACACTTGAGCCTTATGAATTATAGTTTAAACAAACTAATGAAACAGATACTTATCATTATTCGTAGTTAACTCGTCTAAATGAACCATAAAATTGATTTTCTAAGAAAACAATATACACCATAAAACTGTTCCACTTAGCGCTTCTGATTAGCACCAAATTAAGAAATGCAAGTGATTCATGGTAGGTGAAACGGAAGACATTAATGTATGCCTATAAAATGACCGTAAGAGCTGTCGCAGATGTAGATGCCATCTCTGATGGAAGATAAGTATGGTACATATGATCTGTGTTTATAGATGGTTGAGTTAAGATAATCAGCTGACAAACACTCGGTTTAAAGGCAATAAATAAATATAAATAAATAAATATAAATAAATATCTACAGACATTCACACAGCGCCATCTAGCCCCAAGTTAAGCGTGAAGCCTGTATTATGGGTACTACAAACGGATAAATATACTTAAATACATTTTTTTTTTCGTAAATACATACATATCATACATAGAAAACACCCAGACCATTACAAAACAGACATGTTCATGCAGCACAAATGTTGTACTGCCCGGGATCGAACCCGGAACCCTTGTGTAGCAGCCGACCTCTCAACCGCAACACCAAATGGGTCGTCAATGCTTGTTTTTTAAGTACCAGGATAACGGACAATTGTATATGATGTTATGCGATACCGTACGTTTGTGTTCATATGTTGTGTAAGAAATATGAACTATACTTTTGATGAAGTTTGCAGTATTATTAAATTTGTATACAAATGTTAGTTAAATATAATAACCTAATTAGTATTTGCTATGTCCATATGTCCAAATACTATATATAAATTAATTACGGTTATTTATATTGTTTAATTGATAAATGTCAACTACTTGGTGTAAATGTGTGTGTGGTGTGGTACATGGTGGTATTATCGGTGCTGAGTCGTCTAGGTAGGTACCACCGCAGTGCCAGATATCGTCCCGTGAAAAAGAAGTGTTTTGCACTTTTGTGTTTCGGGATGAAGACACTGTTGGTAGTAAAATTACCGGGTATCTGTTGTCTCGGGTGTCAGGCGCAGTAACATTGGGGAAGAATAATAACTGTTGATCAGTTGTTGGTCCCAATCAATGCTACTCTATCATGGTCAGGCGGATCACTTACCATCACATGAGCGTCCTGACAGTTCTGTACACTTTTAACATAAACAATATATATCACCAATTTTTCACGCACGATTACTTTTCTAGTAATCGCGCTACATATGGAATTTTAATATAATTATAATGTAGTATTGATGTAAATTCTACCTAACGTATACAAACCATGAATGAAACCATGAAACATTACGATTAGATCACAAATAAAAAATATAATTTGAACGTCATTTCTTAGCATCTTACCTAAAATGTAAAAACATAATTTGATTTCCTTTTTAGAATAAATTTCAAAGTGTTAACAAATTAAAACCGCCATTGAACAGATTGCCATTTAAGCCCAAAACAATAAAGGAAAGGAACACAAGAATTGTTTCCGAAAATTCGTAAACCACTATAAAAATATGCACTACATAATCAGTATGCCCATTCCGAAACGTTTAAATGCGTCATTAACTAAATGCCGGTCGGCGTGCGCGCTGATCGCAGAGATACAATATAATCGTTCGAAATCGAAACTTTCATCGATACATTTAAATCGATATTCGCTCAAAATTTGTTATTAACCTTAATGAGCCTTGATGACCGTCCTACGGGCGACGATAAGGTGGATGCGCTCTTTGTACCCTTTGAGTTGATACTATTTACTCGTACTAAAAAAAATATTTTGATATAATTTTTTAACTCAATTGGTTCGTACTCACTCAAACAAATGAACCTATTGAATCAACATTTTTTAAGTAAATAAATAATTTTGTATAAATTAAATAACTTTAGTTTCATTATAATAAAATGATTGATTGAAAATACTTTGCGTATACTCAAAGTAGCAGCAAGAGGAAAAATGAGGATTGAAGTTAACTCAGTGTAAAATACATTAAAGTAAAGAATATTGTGAAAGTAGATAACATACAGCAAGAACGGGGAAATACAGAGCATACAACTGAGATAGTACGCGACAAGTAAGTCGCTAAAATTAATATAAAGAATACATAACATCATTTGACAGTGAAGGATTTTGTGATTACTCTAGATATCAGATCTATCTTTGACCATTCAAGAAGGTATACAATATACAATATTATGATTTCTACACCACGCTGTCATTAGATATTCAATAAACCTACATAGAACAATTCTCTAATCCCAAGTCCATATCAAGCATTGCGTCAATATCATAGGATTTTTAACTGAAAAAGATGGCTATTCATTGGTGCAAAGTGCAATGTGCCAGTTTACAATTTTCAAGAGAACCAGCCTTTGTACCGAAATCTGTATCGTTGCAATTCAGTGAGAATTATGACGTGTTGTTTATGACCAACTTTGGGCTCATTACTATATTGGCAGGTACGACGAATCTCTTTAATTTCAATTAAGTATTGCAAATATACAGGGTGTGGATGAATTGAAAACTTATGTGAATAATTTTGGCGCACCTAAGCTTTGATAGAATATAAGTAATGGCTGGCACGTTTTTGCATACAAATGTTTGTACTTCACGGGGATTAAACCCGGCACTTTTAATTAAATATCACGTCAAACTGGTCGTTACATATATGATATAACACCTATGTAGATGATAGATTTATTTTTAAAACAAAACTATTATGGGATTAATCGAGAATAGTATTGGTACTGGATTGAAAACTACGCACACAGAATAAAGTTTCGTTTGTTGAGTCGGTCGTGGAGAAAATGTTAATATACTCAGAAAATAATCCCACAGTGCTACAAAGTATTGGCAGTTTGTGTGTTTGGTGATTGTCAGTTTTATTTTCTACTCCTGATTTTATTGTAACAGATGTATGACAAATTCCGGTTCATAAGGATTCTTACATTCCCAAAAAATGTGGCATAGAGCCTGGAGCATGTAGTTGATTAATATTTTGCAAGACGCGGTCTCCATTCCGACTGCTCTAACAGTTACTAGTTTTCGCTAATATAGAAAATATTATGTGGCATTCAACCGAAAAAAAAAGAAAAAGCATTACAAATGTGCAAATCACTCGCGCGCGACCGTCCGAATGGTCAACATACATTCAGTCTACGCTCATCAATTTTTTTTTACCAAAAAATACTAATTCCAGTAATAAATATCGTTCGTGTGCTAATATCAATAGTATCAACCAAAAAGTTCAAAGTGGTGAATCATTCACGGTGAAAAACATTTGGATATTGGTTATTTTAGCATTAAATATAACCAATAGTGTACGTTATAAGTGCAAAAAATCAAACATTCAACCTGAGAACCAAGCGACAAAGTGAAGACGCAGCTAGTGACCTTGAAAATAGAATACAACCGGTCCGAGTGGATTATCTATTTTACTGCGGAGACAATCATATGTTTGCCTGTTTCGCCGTTGCCTACTAACGCAGCATAGCTTCATCGAATAACTACCAAGTATCGTACTCTCTTGAAATCTTGTGGTTCAAGTCCGAGTCCAGACTTCTTTTTTTTTTTTTTTTTTAAAGTATTAATCTTTAATTAGAGGAAACGACTTGGAATAGTTTGTCAGAATATATATATACATATATATTTATTTTATTATATTGTGTCCACAACCTGCAATGTCTCCTAAAAATACTGTAGCCTGTGCTGGGTGTTTAAATATCATCACAAGCAAAGACTTTTTAAAATGCCGCACATGTAATGGCGCGTATGACTTAGTATGTGCCAACGTTTCTGAGAAACGTTTTCAAAACCTCTATGGCTCTTTGGGCAAAGAGAAAGGTGCTTGGATTTGTCCTGGATGTCAGACTAAGTTACCAAAAGGAGATAACTCAAAGACACCCATTCGTCGGGATGGCCACAACGATGACACACTTGACTACCCTAAAGAAAATGTAACAATACGAAATAGGCCCAAACAATCTGCTTCTTCGTCTGCTGGGATCGATATAGGTCTACAACGTTTAATACAAGAAACTTTACGAGCTGAACTATCTCCAATAAAAGATCAGTTAAGAGCACTACAGGACAGCGTAGATTATGTCAGCAAGCAATACGACGACATATTACAAACTACAGTTTCGCTCGCTAATGACCATAAATCCCTGCAGGCAGAGTGTGCACAGATGAAATCCGCTGTTGCTACTTTGACGGACCGTTTAAACATTATGGAACAACAGCAGAGGGACAATAATATAGAAATCCAGGGAGCGCCACAGCATAAGAACGAGAATGTTGTCGATATCGTGAAACGAATTGCAGAAGTGGTTTCTCTCAAGATTAATGACACAGATATATTAACCTGCACTAGAGTAGCCAGCGTCAATAAAGACAGCAAAAGACCGAAGGCCATCGTGGCGAAATTAAGGAGCACACGCTGCCGCGACGAATTCTACTCAGCAGTCGTACGCTACAATAAATCACACCCCAATAAGAAGCTGTGCTCTTCCCTACTGGGAATGGGTGGCGACAACGCTCCAATCTACGTGTCTGAACACCTAGCCCCGGCTAACAAAGCACTTCATGCTGCTACCAGGGCTAAAGCAAGAGAGTTGTCCTTTAAATTTGTATGGGTGAGAAACGGCAGAATTTTTATGCGTAAAAATGAAACCTCTCCTTTTATTTTTTGTTAAAAATGAACAGACCCTGCAGAGTTTACATTAAGATAGTAATCTTCCCCCCCCCCCATATATAAGCCATTTTATGTGCATTTTATTCATATTTTATGGAATCTTTGTCAATTTATTTTCAAAATGTAAGAGGGCTTAAATCAAAAACCCTCGACTTAATTAATGCTGTGTTAGTCAGCAATTACGATGTAATCTGTTTGTGTGAAACGTGGCTCGATGACTCGGGTTGTCTCTTCGGAGCTGTTTGATAGTAGATACATTGTTTATCGTCGTGACCGGTCACAATCATTCATGGGTAAGTATAGAAAAACTCACGGCGGCGGAGTGCTCGTTGCTATTAAAAGATCATTTTTTTCGTGTGAAAAGATTCAGTGGAGAACTTTCGTAGAGGACTTATGGGTAAGCATACAGCTCAAGAATTTTACTCTTAACCTTTGCACAGTTTATCTTCCATCATACCTGGGCCACGATGATTTTGTTGAGTTCATAAATAATAGTGAACAAATAATTAATATAAATTCTATTGACAAAACGTTAATTATTGGCGACTTTAATGTGCCTACTATTGATTGGAGTTGTCCCTATTCTTCTGCTAATGGTTTGAATATTAAGCAATCAGATTTACTTGATTTTTTGGCACGTACTGATACACATCAACATAATCCTGTTAAAAACGCTAATGATAGGATTCTAGATCTCATTATATGTAGGTCAGATTTGAACTGTGAGGTTATAAAATCACATTCTTTAAGTCGTTGTGACAGCCATCATCCACCACTGGATGTAAATGTTGGAATCAGCAGAATTTCTACTATTCGAGGTAAAGAGGAGCTTCGGTACCGTTTTCATAAAACTGATTATGCTAACTGTGTTGCCGAGCTTTCTCTTGTGGACTGGTGCCAGTACAAGGAGCTGAGCTGTGATGAATTCTTGACGATTTTCTCTGGCCTCTTATGGGACTGCATAGATAAATATACGCCTAAAACTAAAACTAAAAAAGCTTATCCTCCCTGGTTCTCATATTCTTTAATAAAATTGATACAAGAGAAAAATAAATATCACAATAAATTTAAAAAATTTGGTAACCCCCGTGATTTTGACGCTTTTTCGGTTCTCAGATCAAGAGTCAAGACTGTTAGTACTCTTGACTTTAATTGTTACATAAATAGACTAGAAGATAACATTAAAATGGACCTCAAAACGTTTTGGCGATACGCTCATGCTAAAAAAGATAATAAAGACCTACCAAGCCAAATGTTTTACAATGGTGACTCCGCTAGTGGTGGCATCCACATAGCGAATTTATTCGCCAAACATTTTGCTTCTGTTTATAGTGAACCCTCTGAGGGCCCGTATGAGCCGGACTTTGATGAGTGTAGCTATAATATAAATATGATCAATGTCACTGAGAATGAAGTTGAAATGGCTCTCGAGTCATTAGATATATCAAAAGGGCCGGGACCAGACAAGATTCCTCCATTATTCATAAAAAAATGTTCTAAGGCCCTTGTTAAACCCTTACACATTCTTTTTAACAAAAGTCTCACTGAAGGTCATTTCCCCACATCCTGGAAGAAAGCTACTGTGATTCCTATTTATAAGTCTGGGAATAAGAATGACGTAACAAAATATAGACCAATTAGTATTCTTAGTTGTTTCGCAAAAATATTTGAAGGTATAGTCTACAAGCATATCAGTTTCCACCTGAAACATTTAATAAGCCACAGTCAACACGGATTCATCAAAGCCGCTCAACTTCTTCAAACCTTTTGAGCTATGTACATTTCCTAAATAGCGCCCTTAATAGGCGAATACAGGTTGATTCCGTTTACACGGACTTTGCAGGGGCTTTTGATAAGGTTGATCATTACATTTTGATTCGAAAAGCTAGTCATCTTGGTATTCATGGTTCTCTGTTGCGCTGGCTTGCGTCCTACCTCGCTGACAGATCTCAAATTGTTAGAGTTTACGGTTACGAGTCTATTCCATTTATGTCAAAGTCTGGCGTGCCACAGGGCTCGAATTTAGGTCCATTGCTGTTTGTCTTGTATATAAACGATCTCATTGACTCGTTTTCATGCCGCTGTCTGGCTTATGCTGATGATTTAAAAATATTTTATGAGATTAACAATGTTGAAGATGGTGTGGTATTACAAGATAACATTGATCGTTTATTTCAATGGTGTTTAAAGAATAACATGATACTAAATATATCGAAATGCCACGTTATCTCTTTTACTCGTAACAAACACCCTAGAAGAATATCATACACTATTAACAATGTTTTATTAAATAGTCAAGATATGGTAAGAGATTTGGGAGTAGTGATGGATAGTAAACTGACATTCAGACACCACTATGATCATATTGCGTCAAAGGCTAATAGAGCTATGGGTTTCATAAGCAGAATTTCAAAACCTTTCAGAAAACCGTCAAGCATACTTACTCTATTCTTTGCACTGGTTAGAAGTATTCTCGAATACTGTTCAGTGGTCTGGTCACCATTCTATCATGTTCACATTGATAGATTAGAGTCAATTCAGAGGCACTTCCTTAGACATCTGAGTGCCAAGTTTGGTCTTAGACGCAAGTTGGGAACGTACGAGGCTAGACTTGATCATTATAAAGTAAATACCCTTCAATCTAGGAGAGAATTCGCTAGCTTGTCTACGCTCTGGAAGATTGTCAATTCTGAGTGGGATTCGAGCGAGCTATTGAGTCATGTTTTACTTAAAGTAGGAGGTAGCAAAAGAACTCAAAAGTTATTCTTTTTGCCAAGTTGTAATAATAATGTAAGTCAAAATGACCCAATATTCCGTATGTGTAGATTGTACAATGATGTGGCAAAGGAATTGGACATATTTTACTTTTCACATCAGGGTTACTTAAAAATGTATACATCTGTCTTATGATCGATCTGTCTATTACTAAAAAAGAAAAAAAATTGTAATTTGTCTAAAACATTACCTTTAGTTACTAATTCTAGACTAAGTGAATGTTGTGTTTAGCTATTATAGGCATACAAATTTAACAACACTGTAATAATTTATAAGTATCTTTCAATATTGATTTGTATACTGTTGCTGAACCTAAATAAATAAATAAAGTTTCCAGCTCATTGTGCTGGCAAATTTGTTTCACGTGTGGTTTTAAAGTTAAAGTATGGAAACAATTGCCGTATCAACCGGAACCGACGCGGTACGCGGTGCGCGCCGTGCGCCGAATAACCAAGTTTATTATGAGCATTGCCAACTGCCAAGCGCTGCGGGTAATTCACTTGGCTCGCAGTCCAGATGTTTTATAGTTTCGACATTGTTGCTGTAAAGATTGCTTGAGGCACAAAAATTGGTTCTCCAGTTACAATGGGGAGCAAATGACTGAAAAAAAATTGATACCTATTTGGTGTGGGGTTGAGACGTCGGCTATTACATCAAGGGGTCCGGGCGACTTTTTTACAAAAATGGCGAAGCAATATTAAAGTGCTACATACTGTTATAAGAGATGGTAGTAAGCTCCCGTTTGACGAATTAATATCAATATGCAGAAGGAAAGTCAAGGGAAGAGAAAAGTAGAAATAATCATTGACGATGATTGATATGTCCTATTGACTAATTAGTAGTTAACATAAGGGTAAAGGGAAGAAAAAAGTATCATTGACGCATTGTGCCTGCGTGATGATTGTATGGGAAAAAAATATACCCCGCAAAGGGCTTTTATAGGATTGATGATGATATTTAAACTTTCCTTAAAAAAATTACCAAATATACAAATCCGTACCAAAAAGATCCTTAGCCGATATCAAATCTCCCGTACCAATTACAAGTCAAAACGGGCTTAATTTAAAAGCCAACTTCACGGCACGCCCCGGCACTCATTTGATAAAACTAACTTTGGTCTTTATCTAAATTGCTGCATGCAACGTAAAACACTAAAATGTTTGTTCAACATAAAAATCCGACCTTGTTCCGAGGAGTTTACATTGTTGTTACTGTGTTGGACACTTGTCACAGTTTATAGTTTAAAGCTCGTCCATTACCGGTTTAACGGATTGATAGACAGCCGTTTTATTGGACTGTACATTATATTTAATATATAAACAAAATTGGATCGTCTGTTTAAAATATTTATAAATAATATTTAAAGAGCGTCGGTGGCTCAATAGTGTGGACTGACGCCTTCCTACCGGGAGGGCTGAGGTTCAAATCCCACGTACCAATGTGTTTTCGAATTTTCGAAAATATATGCACGTTATCCGACTTACAGTGAAGGAAAACATCGTGAGGAAACCTTCATGCACGTCTGCGAAGAGATTCAAAGGTTGTGTGTGAAGTCGTCCACTCCGCACTGGGCCCGCATGGACGACTAAGGCCTAATCACCCTATACGGGTAGGCTCGTTCCCCTCGGGGGACGTTTAATGAGCTGATGATGACATACATGATCGACGACCGAATAAATTGAGTCAGATTTAAGTATGAAAACTATATTTTTAATATATCAGTTAGTCCGTTAAAAAAATTCAACGTTTTAACAACGAATCGCAAGTACTCAAGATAATAAAAATTACTTTTTCATAAAGGGTCATATTATGGTAACCACAACTTTTCATTAAATATGTATTTAACCAAAATAATAAAAACTAAGAAACCTACAAAACGTAAAAAAGGTGTCCCAGATCACTGTCCCTAGTCTGTGACATGGTACCCATAAGGCTGACAACGTTCCCGCGTTGTATAGTCAAACTTAAACGTTGACCAAGAAAGGCACCTACTCGCCTGTCACCTGTATACTCGGCTATACGTTTTACTAAATCTCGATATACATATTTATTTTGGTTAAATACATATTTAATGTAAAGTAGTGGTTACCATTATATGACCCTTAGAAAAAGAATATTACATTTTTGTTCAAATCTTATTCATAAATAAAAAAGCTGAAAGTTTGCCTTAACATAACTGTACATTCGTTATAATGTATTTATTTCTTAATAAAACAAGATAAACAACAACTAACATTTCGCTTTACTTAAAAATAATATCCTCATTCATAAACTCATTTAAACCATTTTAATTGTTTTAATGAGTTTTCACCATCTCTGCCTACCCTTCTGGGACCAAGGCGTGAGCTTTATTTATTTTATTATTTTTTTCAATTGGTTTTCTGAAGAACAACTTCGCTATACAAAAAAAATCTCCACTAGAATATCATTATTATCTTTCTATATTTAAATTTAACTTTAAAAAGGATTTAACCAAGCGCTAGGTTGATAGCGCTGCAACCATTTCGCAGTTTACGACAAGTCCAACACTTTTGTACTGCAGACTGCACTGGGAGCTCCAATTTTGTGATAAGAAAAGATTGCCGGAGTTTTTTTTACTGTGTATCAACGTTTTTGTAACACTGTGAAACTATAAAACTAAGAACATCATAAATTACCAAACTATTTAATGTCTTAATCTATCGATCTATCTATTTTACTGAACACGGTCCTTATATTTCACTAGCTATTCCTCAGATCTTGATGGTAAAAATAACCCTTCTATTTGTTAGTAACGCTAAGTATGTTGCTAAATAGATTATTGCCATTCAACGCAAGTTTGTCAAAATTTGTTTTTATTTAAGCTTTAAATAATAATAGTTTTGATCTTTAATGTACAAACGTAAGGTTTATTTTCAATTAACAATAAACACTTACAACAGATTTTAAATTTGTATTTTACAACACCCTTAACTGGCTCATGGAGATTTTGTGAGCAATAGCACACCGTTATGGGATTCCATTTGCAGTAAAGATGGTGAAGTACGGCCCAGGTATCGTCCGGCGTTACTGTTACACAGAAAGCTTAATATCCCTAGAGCAAGTTAGTTACCAGGGCAAACCATCTAGGACGTGAAATAAGACCTTCTTGCTCTTGCGAAATATCGCCTCACATATTCATTGTGGCACCACACATTTTGATCTATGAAGGACACAAATAAAAAAATAAAAACTATAAAAATAAATGTTAAAATATTGCAGTGAGTACAGATGACCTAGATCTTTTCAAGGTAAGTTTTTGATATCGTTATACGACTGCATAGGTACCAAAACTCATGTGTTTATTTTATGTTAAATAATGTACAGGACGATCAAGACGCTCACCTGATGGTAAATTATATGCCCAACCATGACAGAGCGGCATTGGAAGGGAAATTAACAAATGATAGATAGTTATAATTCTCCATCAATACCACACTTCACCTGTCACCCGAGACAGCAGTTGTAAAGTCTCCGATCAATTTTCCAGCTACAGTGCCCTCATCTCGATACATAATAATACTCCTATTTCACATCTGGCACTGCGGTGGTACCTACCTAGACAACTCAGTATCAAGTCTACCACTTAATAAACTATGTTTTAGAAGAAGAAATAGAAGTAGAAAATTTTCAAGACACCGTAAGCACAATAGTGACCATGATCCTAATTAAATAATTCCTAATATTTATTGGGATTTTACCCTATACTTACACTAAAATCATTGTCACCTCACTATCAAACATTAATAGAATTAACCGGGGTGAAGTTAGTTACAAGTTAAACGCGGTTCAAAGGCAACACACGAAACTTGATACACGTTCGTTTTCACTCAATCGACTATCATCGCTTAAATTGATCAAGTTTCGTTAATGCGAGCTTGTTTCAAACAGTGAAGCTTTTTGGATCCTTGACAAACCAAGACATGGTTCTGGATTGGAGTTTGTAGTAAATAATTAATATTGTATAAGGTAAAAAATAATAAAGGTTTGAAAATAAATCATGAAAACATATCTAACGTCCAACTAAAGGCTATATGGCTTTTCACAAATAATAGCTTTGAGCCATTCATCTTACTGACACGAGGAGATATTTTGAGTGTTAAACTAAAGACTGCGATCGTAATTAATGCGCTAAAGCCTTCATCATCATCATCAGCTCATTAAACGTCACCATAAAGGGGCACAAGCCTACCCATAAAGGGTGTACAGGGCTTATTCATCTACGCGAGCCCAGTGCGGATAGGCCGACCTTTGAATCTCATCGCAGGCGTTCGCAGGTTTCTGCACAAAATTTCCTGTAAAAGCGTCGGTTAAACGTATGTACTTATATTTTCAAAACTTCAGACAATGGTACGTAGCGGGATTCCAATTTGTACGCTCCAGATTAAAAGTCCAGACTCCGGTCCTGAGCCACCGACGCTCTCCAAAACATTAATTGACTCGAAATATAAGTTTTTCAGGACAGGTTATCGCTTGTAACCTTGGAGGAATAAGACTCCGAGGTTGTAACAGATAAAAATTTATGCAGATAGGTAAAAACTTATGATTATATACACAATTATATAATAGTGGACAAATGTTCATTAAAATTGTTTTGCATGTACCAGTTTGATATTTTATGTAAAAAATAAAGTTATTACATCAGTAACTGGTGAAAGTTGACCATAGACAAGTGTGAAGAATCTGATAAACTTCGCACTTGTTCTTTAATTCTACTCGATTTTTTAAATTTTCTTGTGTCACCAATTAGTTAGCGATAAGTTAAACTAAGTACATTGTGACAATTGTTCCAAACGAATCGTTTTAATGCGGGCATTAGCGTTACACGAATTTATGTGTTTACCACTGCTCGGTCGAATTGCAACTGAACTATTATTTGCTCGAATTTTAATTGTAATTCTCTAATCTTTGCAAACCAGAAATCGTAGTTAGAGAGCACTTGGCGCACACCCAAACTTGACAATGCTTTGTTCAAATTACCGTTGTATAACATATTTAACGTATATCTGGTAATAAATGTTGAAGGCAACTTAAGTAAAGTATGCATGATTTAATCATTTGAGGCGACACACCTCATTACGTCATTATTTCAGTAGCAGAACAGATAAACGTCATGCAAAAATGAGCTGATTCTGATGAATGAAATGGAAAACGAACAAGATGCTTATATTTTACATTCAATAAAATAAATAGACATGGCCGTAGTAAGTGTACAAAAAAACAACAATAAACCAATATATGGGATATTTGTGCATATTTACATATGAAATTAAGCACTGAAATCAAAAATATCTTTTTGATTTCCTAACAAGGCAAACGGAAGCAAACAGTTCACCAGATTATGAGTAAAACCAGCCTCTATTTCCCACGAAACACACGAGTTTACCCACTAAGCCCAGTAAATGCACATCATGTGAGAAAAAATATTCATTATTGAAGAGTCAAAATACGAACAGGGATTATAAATAACATACAAAAGACACCAATCTGATATCTGCATTATTCCAACATTTGGCTTGAACCATACCTACTCCAAATTTGAATCAGAAATGAGGTCATCCGACAAAGAACGAAAGTTGTCGACATAGCCCAAAGAATAAGCAAGCTGAAGTGGAGACCACGTCTTGGAAAGCGTAGCGTGGGGCGACCTCTAACAAGATGGAGTGATGACATCCGTAAAACGGCCGCTAACAGTTGGCATCGGAAAAAAGGTAGAAAGAAAGAAAGAAAAAACATTTATTTGACCACAAATACAAAACAAAACAATTATACGAAAATAAACCAAAGTAATAAACACGTGAAAAAGGAAAGATTAAAGAAAAATAAAAGACAAATGAAACAAAAATAAACACCATTAAAAAAATAAAAAAAACGTTATTTGTGGTCAAATGGGCCCTGCCTCAGCTTATACTGCCGTGTGTCATTTACAGTTTCTAATGATTCATCAACTTCGCCACGGCAGCGCTGGTGTTAGACAGATATATGTGGCGTGCTGTTGGAGAGGTCTATGTTCAGCAGTGGACAGGAGTAGGCTGATGATGATGATATCTACTGCAGCATCGAGAAGCATTAAACAAAACTGCATTATTATCTACCAAAGTGTCCCGTTCTCCACTGATCAGAAGTTAGCTCGACAATACTTGGCTTGCATCCAAACGTAACACTTGAGTGGGAACCGAGTATTTTATAGTTTCCAATGGTGCCGGTTGTAAATAATGAGAGTGGCGCCATTAATGCATTGCTCTTCTTTGAATAATTGTTTAAACTTGTAATGCTAATGTAAGCCGAAGAAAAGTAAGGAGGCTTAAACGCTTTGGGAGCTTTTAAAAAACATTGAATATGTATTTAAAAACAAATTTGATGTAAAATAACGATATTTAGTATAAAGATTTCGATAAAACTACTAGGTATAAACTTTAAGTCGGTGTCAAATGGGACTTAGAATAAATACAATATGTAAATAGAGTCTATAGCGTCGGTGGCTCAATGGTGTGACTGTCGCCTTCCTACCGGAGGGCTGAGGTTCAAATCCCGACACGTACCAATGTATTTTCGAATTTTTCGAAATATATGTACGTTATCCGACGCTCTTACGGTGAAGGAAAACATCGTGAGGAAACCTTCATGCACGCCTGCGAAGAGATTCGAAGGTTGTGTGTGAAGTCGTCCAATCCGCACTGGGCCCGCGTGGACGACTAAGGCCTAATCACCCTATACGGGTAGGCTCGTGCCCCTCGGTGGGGACGTTTAATGAGCTGATGATGTAAATAGTCTTACGGTCTAATAATTATTCGGTGAGCTACAAATAACTCTAAAAATGCATTGATCAAACGTATGTCTTTTGAAAATTATAAAACGTAAAAATGTATGGGACCTTAAAGACGGTAAAATAGTTTTTTAAAACATGTTTGGAACTCTTTCAATAGATTACAATGACGTTAATTGATTAATATAATCAGGAAACCAATTTTTTATAGTAGTTATATTTTGGAGCATCATTATTAGCTCATTAACGTCCCCCCCCCCACTTAAGGGCACGAACCTACCCGTATAGGGCGATTAGCCTTAGTGATGGATTGCTAGACTTAGTGGCCAACTGATGCGTTGGGCACTTCTGCCGCGGTCACTTTTTAAGTGAGATTATGCATCTTTATTTTATGGTAGGTCAAATATAACCATAACGTCATTGTTCGTATTTTCATTACCACTTAGCAATATTTGCCGTAGTCCTAAAAAAGCCGCAGATTATTTTTGACACTTCAACACATTACGTCAAAAATGTTACAACCGCTTACATAATCAGTTCTAAAACAAGTAGGTGATAAATATAGCGGGCTGCATAAGGTGACCTGACCAACGTAATCAAACACGTGTGCGCATTGAGTACGTGTATTGTGGGCGATCTTGTTTATCTGGTGGGTTTGTAAAGGGATATATCGGGGACAGGTGAGAGGCGGAAGCCTCAGTGTGCCAAAGTATGACTCAGCAATTGTCACGTGATCTTATGACAAATACGTATCCAATTTATATTAACACCCTCCCTGACGTATCTACCTGTTTCGTAAATTGTCATGTTTAAGTCAAATGGCGATTAGGCTGTAAGGATTATAAACATATTCATTTTTTGTGTGGGTGTTCTCTATGTATAATATGTATTTATTTACAAATTATCCGTTGCTTAGTATCTATATAACAGGCATATATTATATGTAGTTTAGGGCTAGATAGCGCTGTGTGAAAATTCACACAGCGCCGTCGATATTTATTTATTTTTGTCTTTTAACAACGCAAGACACCAACTAGTTCATGTTATATGACAGTCATCATCATCAGCTCATTAAACGTCCCCACCGAGGGGCACGAGCCTACCCGTATAGGGTGATAGGCTTAGTCGTCCACGCGGGCCCAGGCGGATTGGACGACTTCACACACAACCTTCGAATCTCTTCGCAGGCGTGCATGAAGGTTTCCTCACGATGTTTTCCTTCACCGTAAGAGCGTCGGATAACGTACATATATTTTCGAAAATCGAAAATACATTGGTACGTGTCGGATGTGAACTCAGCCCTCCCGGTAGGAAGGCGACAGTCACACCACTGAGCACCGACGCTCTATGTTATATGACAGTGTTGCTTGCCAATTATGTTAGCCGAAACTTGACTAGTCATAGTACACATCATTTCTAGATAAGCAGACTCTAGAAGTTTCCAATTTTTTTGTTTCACCGGTTATATTCTTGTTTTTCGAACTGCTGTTGGCTGCAGATGCCTTTAAAGCTTCATCGGGCAATTGGCGAGCGCAATTGCTCTCAGCCTTAATAAAATTATTACATGACAGTTCTGTGTTGTCTAAGCCAGCCATATTAAATGTGACGTGACGGAATGGTAAGTGATACGCCTGACCATGACGAAGCAGTTTTGAGGAAATTAAGAACAGTAAGTATAGTCATATTTTCCGCCAATACTGCCCTGCGCCCGTCACCCGAGGCGAAAGATTTTAGATCTCTCATACCCGGTAAAATTACTACTACAGTGCCCTCATCCCGAAACATAAAAGTGCACATTCCCATTTCAAGGGCCGATAGCTGGCACTGCGGTGGTACGTACCTAGACGACTCAGTATCGAGTCTAACTCGTACCACCTAGTAATACTTTTCCTTATATACATCAATTAACAATTATCGTCATCAGTTCATTAAACGTCCTCATCGAGGGGCACGAGCCTACCCGTAAGGGTGTTTAGGCCTTATTCGTACACGCGGGCCCATTGAGGATTGGTCGACTTCACGCACAACCTTTGAATTTCTTCGCAGGCGTGCGCAGGTTTCCTCACGATGTTTTCCTACACCTTCACGTTCATATAATACCGAAAATTCGAAAACACATTGGTACGGGGCGAGATTTGAACCTCAGCCCTCCCGGTAGAAAGGCAGCAGTCCACACCATTGAGCCACCGAAATTAAAATAATGTTAACGAAACAGAAACACCCTGACCAAGACAACTACCCATAAAGATAAATCACGCGGAGTATCCTCATACAAAACTTGTTGAGCAGTATTCTTGCGATCGACCATAATGAACGAAAAACATTCGAACATAAGTTGTGTAACCGAAAAATGCAATAAATCTTACCTTTTTACATGAAAAAGAACAACATCTTGCCGTTCCCACGTGAGTGCCTATAATTTTTCACAATGGCGGCGCACCTGTGAAAGAAAAGTCTACTATTATTTCGGACATTATAAATGTTGAAAATATATCAAAAAGTATTATAAAATTATGTATTTCACGCCTCATTTTCAATCAGCTTCAAAAGGGCGAGAGTTTACCCGTATGGGTGCAAGTATAGACCTTAACAGCCCACGCGGGCCTACTGCGGATTGGACGTCTTTACGCACTATCTTGAATATCTTCGCAGTCGAGCGCAGGTTTCCTTGCGATGTTTTCCTTCTCCCTAAGAGCGGTTGATTAATGTTTATATATTTTCGAAAATTTGAATTTACATTGATACGTGGCGGGGTTTAAACCTACACCCTCAAGTTCGAATGGCAAAAGTCCACACCAATGAACTACCGATTATCTTATCGCTTCGGAATTCGTTCACAAGTTTTAGAATAACGATAAACATCCTGATACATTGACACAGCGCCATCTATTCCTCGTTAAGCGAGAAACTTTGTAGTATGAGTACTACGCAACGGAAAATTAATAATGCTTTTTTTTAAATACATACTACAACCACATCAATACAAACAGATATGTTCACACACAAAGTTTGTAATATCCGAGAAAGTGGCCCAGAACCTCTGATGTGATACGAAATCAAATTTTTCAACCATTTAAGCATATGGTTCGTAAAA
>PQWD01011595.1:0-85910 GCA_019425675.1 Leucinodes orbonalis | reverse complement strand
AGCAGCATTATCCAAGGGTGACAGACCTTAGCTAAACAAATATAATATATAACAGTCGGGTTATGATGCCACAGACACACAGACAGACAGACACGTCAAACTTATAACACCCCTCTTTTTGCGTCGGGGGTTAAAAAGACAGCGACAGTCCCTACAACATAAGAATAAAGGTGAAGGAAACTAAAAATCACAAATATTTATTGCAAGCAATGTTTATATAAATGGCCAAATATAAATCTTATACAGAGATTCTGCAGACGTTCGAGCTTATTTAATAGTTGAACAGACAAATCAGGATAACAAATGTCTGCATAATCCAGTATAGGAAGGAGAAGCGAATGTGCCAAGCTTATTTTGGTTTTAATCGCCAAAAGATTTCTGAGACGCTTCAGCGACCCGTAAGCGGTAAACACCTTTCTACTTACCTCTGATACAAAAAAGTTATCAAACGTAACACCTAGGTTTTAGGGTTCCGTAGCCAAATGGCAAAAATCGGAACACTTCGTCGAACGGATTCGTCAAGTCTGTCTGTCCGTATGTCACACTCTTTTTTCTCCGAAACTATAAGGACACTATTCAAACTTTTTAAGTATATGTATTTTGTGAACCGCTATAAGGTTAGAAACTTAATATATACTATATATATATATTTCTATATATAGGAAATAGGACTGCCTCAAGTTGAGCATGTTTAACTACATGCTCGCGGAAGGGAAACTTATTTTAGATCGAGAAGAGATGGTATACAATTAGGAAAATGATGTGTTGTATTTAGAGAGGGAAAATACATAGTATAAGAATGCATCAATGAAAGAAGCTTCTTGGTACGATAATCATTGTTTACAAGTATTTAAATCACCTAAGATTACAGAATGGTCGTGGCAGTTGAGGGACTTATGAATTATAGTGAAGGGGATATATGTACGGCTATAAATAGCTACCCCTTCATGCGTAGTTGAACCGCCATGATTGTTACAGACAAGGACTAAACCAGGAAGAGAGTAAGATGTTGAAGGAAGAGAGATTAAGCCATGTTTCGGATACCAAGATAGCATGGATATTCTTGTTTTCAAATGACGCCAGCATACCCATATAATGTGCCGGGATGCACTGGGCATTAATTTGATTAACTTTTTTTTTTCATTCATCGGAAAAAATGGCTTCTAGTGTTTCACCGAGAGAAAGTGGAATGGTATGAAAACTGTTATCTGTGTCAAATGAACAAGAGTTAAAAATATCTGATTGAATAGGACTAGTTACATAATGATATATCCATATACATAAAATAATAATAGTAATTGAATTTTAAGATGTCTAACTCATACCTTACCGTCGGCGAAGTATAACATAATATTTTCATGTAAGCACAAAACAAATACTTACATGACGAAAGAAAAAGAAACTATGTAAATATTAAACAAAAACACTAAACTACGCTGCATGGACTAGATTTTATTATATTAGTAATTATGGGTAGAACATAAATTATATTTCTTGCAAATCTATGAAAATAAAGATTTAAATATATTGCAAAAATATTTGTTTTTGAAATAAGGGATACCAAGTTATATTTACAGTGTCTGTACTTGTAATACCTAGATTAATAAAAAATAAATATTTTGCTTAGAATATGCTAGAGCATAACTATTATTTGATGGTAAAGAAATTATAGTATGCAGAATGAGGAATGAAATCTATTTGAAAAAGACAATCAAAGCTTGTACAAAAACTTTTCTATGAATTTAGCACAAGTCAACAATAGGAAATAAAGTCAATGTAAAGAGAGGTTAATGTATCTGGTTGCATGTAGCACAGGTGTAAATTCACAAAACAATACATCTTTTGTCTATGTGCATGCTACATGAGTGAATAATCAATCAGTTTTATAAGTGAGTATGTTTAAAAACTTACTTTAGTTTTTTTGTTGAACATGGGGGACTATTATGGGAGCTTCTAATTGCTGAGCCAAGACATCTCCACGATTACCAATTGTAAATATAGTACTTTTGTTTTTCAAATTGGACTTCTGAAAGAAACCACCTTTAGATCCATCTTCTATTCCCATTAGATCTTCTTTATTGGGTGCTTCCTCATATTTGAGTTTATCAAGCCTTGATGCATAGGATTTAAAATAAGAGTAATAAACTTTGCTTAAAGTGTCAATGTATTCATTGCATATTTCTTGTGCTACATTTCTTTCATTTGATAAAACAAACTCAAAGAAAAATTTATATTTCAACATTGCATTCTGTGGTATTTGATAGTTGGCCATAGGTTTTCGGAATTTGTATATATGCTCTAAAATATATGTCCTTATTTTTGAAACTGACTTTATCTTTAACTTTTCTAAAACATCTTTAACATCATGACATGCTTTAGTTTCTTTAAAGTCTTGTTCCTTCACAAAGTTTAATTTTTGGTTCAGAATAGCCAACTGTACCATAAATTCTTTGTCAGTAACTGGTACATTATTAATTCCACTGCAAAACATATGATTTTAAATTATATAAAGTATGTTTATTGTAAACCAATTAAAAATACATATTAAATTTTACTTACAAAATTAATGTTTCTGAAACAGCCATATCTTCTATAAACGCTGATAATGGTCCTTTAAGAACTTGTCTGTTAGATAGTTGTACTGACATATTTACAGAGCGCTTCTGTAAGCTAATTATTTCATTACTGATGCTTCCTAGGTCATTCTACAAGAATATTAGTAATGTTATTTTTTACATCATAACTTATATTCCAAATAGGCATAATGCAGTATCCAGCAGGTACTGACTCTAATTTGTACTTACCTGGAACACTGTAAGCATACTTTCCATTCGTTCAAGTATCCATCGCATTCTTCTATTTGGTTATGTAGTGATGTTGTTTTCACTTTCTTTTAAATAGTCTGCAATAGAAGCCTTTTCGGCTTCTTTTATGCCTTTATCGATTTGTAATGCATATTCACGGAGGTCAGTCCCATTTCGTAGGACTTCTTGTATTTCGAAATCTTCCAGATTTTATCAAAACCTTCCTTAGCATTTTCGGTTTCTTCCATGTAATAAAAAAAACCTCTAAATCGAGTACCAATCACAAATGGGACAGTGCAAAGTTAAGAGAAATATTTTCATTTGAATTTCAACATTGATTGATAGTGGTGATAACAAGTTACCAAGAGTTTTTAAATAAAATGGGTGATCAGTGTTGCCACCTGAGTTTTAGAAAAGAGCTTTTCGGGCAGTCAAAAAGGCATGATCATAGATATATAAAGGAGATATCGTGAGGGGCGTGGCGCGTGTCCGCGCAATATGCTCAAAACGATGACACTGCCCGTTTTGGTCATTACTCGTTCATAGTCTTTCGTTCGGTGATGTTCTCGTGATTATATGCAAAATGCCAACTTGTGCAGTAGTTACTTGCAAAAATCGAAGTGCTACAATAACGTACAAGACCCACGGAATCACTTACCATCTGTAAGTACCACCTATTTTCAGTATGTAATAAAAAATCTTTAAAATTCTGAAAATCTTCTATACTTTGCAACAAATAGACATTAAATTAAATACGACGTACATTGCTTTTTTCATTCTTGAACGTAGTCGAAAATAAGGCACAAAAACGGCAATGTACTCGACTATTTGACTATTTCGCTCGGTCGTGCGCCTTGACGTTGCGGCTCTTAGTGGAACGGCTCGAGCTAGTGATGTGATCCTTAGTTAGTAACTTTATATCGATGGTTTTTTAACGTTCAAAGTATTTTTAATAATTTATTTTTTAATATTTTGTCCATAGTTTCCCACGTGATAAAGGAAGAAAAAAGCTGTGGATAGAAGCTACTGCGAGAAAATCAGAATAAGGGCCATCAAATAGAAGTACAATATGTTCAATGCATTTTGAAGAAAAATTTTACCAACCAATAAAGAAATTTCGTAGGCTTTTTGACTAGACTGTACCTACATTGAAACTACGTCAGATGTTTGTGCCTGTAATTTAAAAATTAACTTATTTAAATAGAAATGGTGTCAAAGCGGCTTTAACAGTTACCTTCATAGTTTCATTGCAGATTGCTCAAGAAAATATAACTGTTACAAAGGAGCTCTCAAATCTGATGACAACACAAAGAAACATTTTGATTTTATAAAAGTCAAAGACAAAGGTGTTATTTACCCGGCTAAAGATGTTGTCACGAACACACAGAGCAGCAATAAAATTGCTTGTGCTTTCGGACTACAAAATACTTGTAAATACAAAAAAATATTGCTCAAAATCTGATGGCCAAATGTTTACCACAATTTATTGGCATGAAAATTTTTGACAATATTAAATTCCACCAGTATGAACTGTCACCATTAGATATTCATTTGGTGCTGCTGATGAAATGTGTAATGGAAAAGTATTTAAGAGTAAGGCTTCATTATCTCACAAAACATGCAGCGGCAAAATTGTCAAAACGTCATGCGCTGACTAAATATTTACATTTTACAGGACAGCAATTAAATAAATAACATACTAGCTCAAACAATGTGTTTTGGGTTTTGGAGTTCCTAATTAGTAAGCTGCAGTAGATATACCGAATGTACAAAATTATGGAAAAGAAACGTACTTAATTATTACTTACACCAACATCGATATTAAATTATCGATACACCCTCACTCAATATGTCACTGTAGTGGTGCGCTTTTTAAGTAACGTTATGACCAATGAGAATTCTGCATTTCCGCAATCTTAGGGTGCGTTAGCTATTGTTCCTATTACGTTTCAATACATTATTTGTAGTAGGGATATTTTTGAGCGGACACCCGAACCCATTATGTTAGGACCGTGCTGCCTTATCTCCCTTTAGTCTATATATCTATGGGCATGATCGACCATCAAAAGATTTTCTATCCTAAAAATACAGAAATAATCATGTCATGAAGCCGTTTTATTTTTAAAGCGCCTAAAAAAAGTCATCATGAGAGTGAAAAAGAGCTAGATTGCTCTTTCGGGCTAAATCGTTAAAAAAAGGAGTTCACCTATACTAAAATTGCTAGATCTAGCCACAAAAGGCTAGGGTGGCAACACTACCACTGACAGTACATGTAGACTTCAGACTAATTAACTCGTCGACAGAGAATAATACGTCTATGAATTAGCCATATAAAGATATGAAGCATTTGACATTCACATAGATTTCTTTGCCGTCAGAACGTGGCTAATTGGCCATTTTTAATTATCATTTTGAGAGAGATTTTAGTGGTAGTACTTAGATTAAGCATGTACTAGATGTAGTCATAAGACGTTGCCGCTCTTATATCATTGTAATGCAATACACGTCATGTATCTTTGTCTATCACACGAATCCTAGTTACGAGTAGAAAGACGGTTGATAGACGTTTGACAACTCTGACGTCGTGTCATTTGTGGCCTCCAAAGAGGCCAAAACATTACGAGCTGTCGTGCAAATTTTTCACAAAGTGTCATAATTTTAATAAATATTTTGAAAAGAAATAAGTAAACGTAGAAAATGTCGTATTCTGCGGTAAATTGTTCTTCAAGAACCCAAAGCAGGAGTAAAGACCCGGAATTATCATTTCATAACTAAATATTTGACGACATTTTCATTCATATTACGTAGTTGTAATGAGACTTATGGATAAAAACATGTAGTAGTAGACTTTAAATAATGTTAGACATACATTAGCTTGTATTAAAAGTAGAAATTACGTCTAAAACAAATTAATATTATGCATGAAAATTTAAGGATGTTACATAGTGATGTACTCAACATAGAATTTAATTCCATCGATAGTATTTCTTTAACAGTTTCTTTATACAATTATTGAATTTTTAGGTTCCCGAAATGTCCACAAATCAGAGAAGAATGGATTAAAAGTGTAAGGCGTGAAAACTGGGAGCCTACGAAGAACTCCAGGCTTTGCTCAAAACATTTTGAGCAATCCTGTTTCATCGTAGGCTTATCAATAAAAAACTGAAATCCGATGCAGTACCAACCATTTTGAAGGATATCCTGGATATTATCAACCTGTTAGTTATTTTTACTATTAGACCCTTTTATGCGTCTTTTCTGTATAACTGGTTAAGGATAATAATAATATCTGATTAAGGACAAAAACAATTGCAAATTGATAATGGCCATTGAATAATACTTACTGAGTTTCTTGCCAGAGTCTTCTTAATATAATCAAATCTTTGAACCGGTGTTGTAGATTCAAATACTTTTTCGAGATTCGTCATGTCTGTCTGTTAGTCGATTACCAGATCAACTTTTCTCAGAAAATTTAAAAACTATAAAAAATATTGTTATAATTTTGCAAGAACATATTTGTGTTCTGTAATCCACATTATAATTTTAACAAAAAAACATGAAAAAAAATGTTTTTAGGTCGCATATTTTAAACTGAAACTTTTTTTTTATGATACCCACTATTGTGGGTTATCAATGTAGGTATGTATGGGTCTTTAAAAATGATAATGAGGCTTTCAGTATATATTTTTTAAATAAAATAATTTTTAAGTTTGAGTTTGTGAGTGTTATTTAAAATTTGTTATTTTACCGTAAAAATATAATATAGTCTATTTAATACCTACCAATAATATTTTGTTTATTTGTTCCAATCATCTAATTTTTAACCCAGGAAGACAAACTTCAAAATATTTGCGTATAAAATTTATTATGGTAACGCTTTATTTTTAATTTTTGTTGTAGATAAAATTAACAGCGTTGCTGTATCTGACTCCATGTTATTTTTAACACAATTTATAATCATCTAATTCTGCAGGTGCGACGACGACGCCCGGCTTAATTCTAGCAATATGTTCGATACCAAGGTCACATCCCTAGTGACGCACTAATACAAATCTGTAACTGCACACTAACAAAAATTAGACACCGCCTTTCAATATACAGTCTGTCTACCTCATAATATGTCTATGGGTAGTTAGCTGTCAACGTGAGTAAAAATAATGTTTTTGACAAAAAGTCGGAATTATTCGAATTATTTTATTCATATTTTTGTTTACAATAGGGCGTAAATGACAAAACTATTCGTCTTTTTATTCTGAATGTTTCTGTTATGCTATCTCTTTTACATTTTTAGCAAGTTTTGAAATGTACGCAAATATAAAAATGTGTATGTGTATTGCTACTGCATTGGAACAGTTTTTTCGGTTATTTTGTGAGGAGACAGTGCGATAAGGCAAACTAACACGTTTTTGCCATCCGACTGAGATATAGGGCGCACGGACGTAACCTACGTATTTCACTCAAATGAAGTATAAAAAATTAACTTACAGAACATATCAGTGTAGTAGGTACCTAATTGGAAACTTGTCGATATTATAAGGTGCCATCCCTAATAAAATCCACCATTTATTATTAACAACTTTTGGAAACCGGCACGATATGTCATAGTTATTTCATATCTATACATGGTTCATTAGTCTGAGATGTAGACACATATTTTTGCAAAATGATGATTAAATTAAAATTAGACTAGACTCTAAAACGACGATATATTTGAGTCTGGCTTAAAACAGTGCCTTCACCAAAAAGAGCCAACGAAGCACATTGGCCATATCTATCACTACCTACTTTCTCGAAGTGTTTCATCGTTTTTATTACTCTCATAGAGTTGGTTTCCGATGTACCAGATAGTTCATATTCTCAGGAAATGATGTCATTAAATGACTTATTAATTATATATGTATTAACGAATAATTAACGACACAGCCCGCCCTCCCACCCCCTGCGAGCAGGCGTAACGCAGGGTTCGGTGTTAGTGTTATCCAAACTCCTATTCACGCTATACACTAGCGACCTCCGGAGTTTCGTCCTCCCCGCTCTGGACGAACAAGCCCTATTTGCCGACGATACAGCCATTTACTGTTCGTAAAGGCACGCGGGCCCCATAATCAGGACTCTCTAAAAGTCCGCCAACACGCTAGGTGATTGGTTTCGGAAATGGAGGGTCGAGGTCAATCCCGACAAGAGCTCGGCGGTCTTCTTTCAGAAGGCCGGCGAGCCATCCGGTCGATTCCTCCCATCTCAGGTCACGCTATTCGGGCATTCTATTCCGTCGGAAAAGAAAACCCGATAACTAGGCGTCACTCTCGATAGTGGTCTATTTAACCTTTGGGCCGCACATCAAAACAGTGCGCAACCGGGCTGCATTCGCACTCGGGCGCCTGCATTTACTAATGCACGCACGTAGTAAATTATTTCTTAGTAATAAGGTGAGAATCTACACGGCGTGTATTAGGCCCCTAATGTAATATGCCGTGTGGTATTTGCACACGCTGCGTCCACTCACGTCCATAGGCTACAAGTCATTCAGAATAAGTTCATGCGTATCCGTAATGTCAACCTTCATTTAGACTTAAAGTTCGTGTAACCGACGTGTGCCGGTTTTCTCCTCAAACATATGTTAGGCTACCGACGACCTACGAAAAGTCGCTTGTGGAGGCTGGATGCGGAAAGCGGAGGTCCGGGATTTCTGGCGTAAAAAAAAACCATTATAATATTTAAATACCTAGATTGGAGCGTTTCGGTGTTCCTTTCTATGCAATATAATAAAATTAATATTTCTTTTTTATATAATGGGGGAGATCTATGTTCAGCAATGGACTGCGATGGGCTGAAGAGAGAGAGAGAGAAGAGAGATTTTATATTATTGATTGCACCCGTGCGAATCATGGGCGGGTCGATAGTTGGTATTTTAAAAAGAAAAATTTTGCACTGTCGAAGATTCTTTATCACGCGCTGCGTAATATGCGAATTCAAAAAATTGCCTTAAAACTAGACTGCAAAGGATTGCACAAATTATATTGTGTCAGCTTCAGTATCTACATAAAATCAGTAATTGTATGTAGTATAGTAGGCAATTTCAATACTTCTTCCTATTTGCAGTGTGGTTTACAGGTTATGTCATTGTCCAAACTCCTTAGTATAATACGTACCTACCTACTGATAGAAAATAATTATAGAACACTAATAAAAAGAAAAAGGGAAAAATAAGAAGATCATTATCAGGCCAAAGGAACGTTTTTATTATTGTGAAATATTACTTTTATCTAAGTTCATTTTAAGTTCTTTTAATAATTCATGTAATTTATAAATACGTAGTACAAAACACAAGTGCCGAGTTTTTTTTATTTAGTCCAAACATTTTGGTCCATCGTGATCGGATATTTATGACGCGTATTTGAAAAGTACTCGCTTTATGGGCTTCGTTCAGGGTTCGAGTGCCGATCAGTGCAGCGCTCTCCCATATTGTAAAATATTAATTTTATCGTATTTTTATATGGCCATGCTTTTACCTTAGTTCATTTTAAGTTATTTTTATAATTCATGTAATTTAGATATACATAGTACAAAAACACAAGTCCCGAGTTTTTTTAGTACTAGTCCAAACAGTCGGTTATACTCTCCGGTCTTCTGTATAACCTGCCGCAGCGTATGTGATATGTAGTCTATGGTGCTGAAGCCTTTGAGGAACCCGGCTTATTCAGAGGGCTGGATGTCGTCAAACCTATGCGCCAGTTGGCTCATGATGACTCTGGAGAATAACTTGAAGATGTGGCACAATAGCGTAATGGGTTTTTTTCAATATTTTAATATCTAAGATAACTCTTAACAGATGTAAAAACGGCAAGATTGGTTTATTTTAGTTATTTTTTTTGTCTAATGTCGTATGGTCTACTGTTGTGGGATTCGGCTGCCGACATTATCAATATACAATATTTGTACTACAAAAATGAGCTATTATCTTCAACCTTAGACCACGTGACTCTCTTAAGGAACAGTTTAAAGAAATAAATATAGTGAATGTAGCATCTGAATATATTCATGAAAATTTAATTTATGTGCGAACATAACGTAACACCTTTAAGAAAATTTGTGAGTAACACAATTTTAATACTAGGAATAAAAACAACTTGCTGTTTTGGACTTGAGCCTACATAAAAAAGGTAAATATTCCATAGGATGATGTATAAGGTTGTTCAATAAGGTACCGAAAAATATATAATGTAGAGTTGCCATTACACATGTTTAAAGCTAGAATAAAAAAACACCTTTCTAAAAAAGGGTACTAAACTTATGTTAAAAAAAAAGTCGTGGTCTTAAACTGCTCAGCTATCAGCAGTGTTTATAATATATTTTAACATTAAGTAATTGTCTTAAAAAAGGCTGCACTGATGAGTTTTCTTGGGTGTTTCTTTCTCAACAGGCCAAACCATTGAAGCGCTTTTTTTCAAGCATCGAAATTCTAATTCATCGAAAAATATTTTGACTTTAGTATTTTAAATGTATTTTTGTATATTTTTTGACGATCATAAGTGTTTTTTGTAAGCCTAATTTAAATAAATGAATTTTGATTTTGACTTATCATAGCCGGAATAGTAGGCTCTCTCCAAGCGGATACGAAAACTCGTTCGCAGGGACTTCTACTGTTTCAATACAAGGTTAATTACGGACCTTATTGAGGAGAATAGGGGGCCCAAAATTTACCAAATCCACTTGGGAGGAGCTTTCTGGTAAAGGTTAAGATAGCAGATGGCCAACTACTCACATCCTGACAACAGATCCTGAATACAGTCGTCCATAGAGATATTTTATGGACGACAGTATTCATCGAGCGGTCATCAGCCACAGACCGAAGACAGCGAAAATCTACGTGCCCCACTAAGGCACCATTCTACGTAGGATATTGACCCGGATGTTGACGTTAGCGAAATTAGTGCAGAACTGGAGCAACTGAGAAGTGGAAGGGCCCCGGAGAATGACGGTATTATGACAGAACACCTTAACACCGGTGGACAACCCATTCTTAGAGCATTAGGTAAGGTCTTTTAATGCCGTCATCCACCAGGGAACTACACTGGAGGCGTGATCCGGAAGCGTCGTCTTGTTTTTCAAGAAGGGTGATAAAACTCTCTTGAAGAAATATAGACCGATAGCGTTTCTGATAAACGTTTATACAGAGTTGTCACAACCAGTATACATCGGTGGTGTCCTTCTCGAGATTGGTCAAGAATACGTTTACTTGGGCCAAAACTTGACCGGCACAATTTCGACAGGGAAGCTAGTAGGAGGATTCACTTAGGCTTGGCGGCATTAGGCAAGTTACATCAGGTCTTCATGTCGACGATTTCGCATCGCTTAAAGACAAAAGTCTTTGAGAAATACGTCCTACCCATACCAACATACGCAGATGAGACATGGACACTGACTACGGGATTGGTTCACAAATTTAAAGTTACTCAAATGTTTATCTTTATTTTTTTTTCAATTGTAGCTATCCATCATAAAAATGATATAGCTATAAAGCAGCTAAGTTGGCATCAGTTAACATAGAGAAACAACTAAATAACTTTGAAATAATACACTGCTGCCCAGGATAGAGATCGACGAGAGAGTTTTCGTATATAGCGTCATTCCTCAGATCGCGGCTGCCTGCGCCTGGTGATTGTGAGCCGCGATTCCTGCGGGCGCCTATTTAGAACTATGCAAAAAAAATTAATTGGTTGAGTAACATTCCTTATTCCGCGCTCCGGGTATCGGTCGAATTTCTATGGCCATGAAATATCGGCACTTGTACTTATTATTTATTCCGTAGGCAAGTAAGGTAAATGATGAGTGGTCCATTAGTTGGTTTGCCGCCCCCTGAACCGTGCCGCCCGGGCACTTGCCCCGTCTGATTGGTCTTGGATCTGAACGATTATCTTAGCTACATTGAAGAGACACTTCATCACCTTAATATATTGCCATATTGCATCATTGTAGAACAGCTGAATGATGATGACAATGAATCAATAATTATTATTATCTATCGGATGTACCGATCTGTTACTACTGTGGGTTCTAGTTATTTAAAGGTGTCTGGGGGGAATGTTGGTAGAAAAAACAAAAAAAATCAAATACCGCATTTGCGTCAGTATATTCGGAGAGAATAAGTACATATTTACAAAGAAAAAGTTATATAATGCTAATTTAACAGAAGCATATTTATTTCTATTAAAAAATGCAGTATTTTAGATACGAAAGGTACATTATGACATGGTGTTCAGCACATAATATAGGTACATATTATGTAGGTATATCAATCAATACTATTTACGAATAGATACAATATTATCACAACGGCCATTTCATAATAGATTACAAAAGATTCTCTTCAAGTTGTTTGAAAAAGTAGCTGTCTACTTTGTATCGTGTATGACAATGCATGACAATACAGACATAGATATATTTAATCTGTGTAGTGTTTAATGCACCAAATGTTTTATAGCACAGTATTTATTATTATAATTTATATTACAAAACAATTAACACTAAGTTGGTATATTATAAAATATTTTATAGAATTGTAAAAATAGAAATGGTAATGACCTATCAGCACCATGCACGAAACTGCCTTAATCTCGTAGCCTCTTTTGGCGTTATGATTGCTAGTTAGCAAAAAAGAGAATATAGCCTGATATGAAGTACCTTGTAAATCAATGATTTTAATATCTACGAGTATCATTGCTTTAAACTACCTCGGGCAGATCTTAATTAAATAATATGTTTTACTTGTTATGGTAAATTATGTTATATAGTATTCATTGTCTTTTACTTAAAATATTCTAAACAATTGTTGTCTAGTTATGACGAAGTTTCGGTAGTAGCTATTAGAAAAATAAAAAGATTATTTTGGTTGCCATAAACACAAACTTTGACACGGACTAGGTCTCAGAGCTTCCTCACTGATGATAAAAAATGTTATGGCGCTTGAATTAATTTCTTTATAGGTAGTTCATAAAAATCATAAAATCATAATGGTATCTTTGGCGGAAATTTATACATAAAAACTTGAAGAGAATAATGTAATTTAACCTATTATTGATATTGAGTACTTTAAAAGGTAACGGTTGGCTTTTTGCCAAATTAGGATTTAATTGCTAGTGTTCATCTGTATAAAGATGACAAAATAAAAAATATATCGTCAAAAATTTCAGCGATCAGCGATCGAAGTTTAAATGTCGTCAATATTATTGACGAAATCATATACCTAGTCCGATTTTAAAATAGGTTCTATGGTAAACCGAACTAGTACGTAAAGCACAACCAAAATATAGGTAGTTATGTATAAAATTTAGTTGATAGTTCGTCACTAAGTGACGAAGAATTTCATGAATAACAACTTATAATAAACTATGTAACATAAAAGTTCTGGCTTGAGAAAAAAGTCCAGCATTTATGAATGTCATATCAAAATATTATCAATTTCGTATAAAATTACTTAATTGTCAATTTTCACGCGTCTGTTAGATAAATATTCTTTTTACAATTTTACTAGCTAGATCTTATCACGTTGCAATGAGAAAATATTTTGATAAAATAGAGTATTATATATTCGAGTATACTATTCGATTTAATCTTTTTGTAGGTATTGTTTTCTAAAAACTAATGAGGATACAAATTTACTTTTGGTATCTATATTTAAATTATGTGTCAAAATCTATGAAGTCATGTTATTCTGAGGACGGTTTAAATCTGCTTGTCTGTGTCCAATTTTAACGAGAATCGTTTCATAACAGGTTATCAATATAAAAAAACAAAGTTTATCGTTACTAGTTTTTGCTTGTTGCCAAATTATTTTTTATAATGAAATTTTTAATCTATTTTGGTCGAATTCGTGCATCCTTAATTTATATGCACACTACGCTCAAATTGCATCGCTAGGTCTCGTTGGTCCAGCGTAAGATTTAGTTTAGGTCTCTACATTTTAATCAACCACAAAGCAAATTAATTTTTGAAATACAATAAAAAAATTGAAGTCTTTAAAAGTATTGTACCGATTAAGTAAGTTTATACTCATATTTTTACCAATGAGATGAGATGATAAAATATTCAATTTAAAATGGTTTAATTACACAATGCATTCTATCCATTCTAGGGGCTCCCAGTGGTGATAAAGCTTAGGGCATACATATTATAGTATTAGAATTAACAATGATATGTTTTGCTTAAACCCTCACCCAATACATATATGATATGTATTTGAGCGATAATGATAAGTCTCTACATTAATCTATCTAGAAAGGTACTCTTTAAGACACGTTGTATTTAGAAGTCATGCTGAACTTTTTCTCTGCCTTAATTTAACATATTACTTTAACGTCCTAGCTTCTAAAATTATTTATAAAATAATTTAAACCTAAAGGTAACTTCCAACACTAACTGTTTGGACAAATCGTGTCTACCGCGGTGGTGGCCACTTGCGGCAGCGGTCAATGCATGCACCGGCACCTACTTTACGACATTAAATGCCTTTGCAAATTGTCTTATATTTAAATGATAATAGCTCAGTGTTGCGAGCTACTTTAACATTTCTAAGTCTTGTGACTAGATTTCTCTTAACTAAATAATACACAAGTAAATAACATAGGAATATTTGTACGACAAGATGCCATTGATCACGAGCGGTAACTCAAATGCAGACTAAATACACAACATCATTATATTAAACAAAATCACACCAAACAATTTTAGAACAATACGAACCTATACTACACGTTTTAATAAATTATTTTTATTATAGGGCTTACGAATAACGATTGTCTTCTTTACTAAATAATTATTTAAACATACTTAAACACCGATTCCGTGAGAGATCGTATCCTTTAGAAAGTACAACTAGTCTATAGAAAAATATTGAATATTCTATCACTTAAAGATTAACGGAGTCGGTTCTAACATTGAAGGAGAATGCATATGAAGGCGGGAGTGGTCCTCGGGAATAGAAGATGCCTAAAAGGGAAGGCTGGCACGGAACATGTTCTCGATAAGGGGTGGAGCGGGTACCAAGTCTTCCAGCTTAAGGTAGAAGATGCGCTGAAGGCCTTGTACGGAGAGCGAGCGCAGTTCGGGCAGTGCGCCGAGCACGCGGCTGAAGTGCGGCGCCGCGCCCGAATTGGTCACGCCGCCCGCCGGCATGTGAGCGCGCAGACACCCTATGATCTTCATCTGCAACTGCTCTACCCGGTGGGGTTCTTTCAACCCATGTCGTTCTGTTCCGACATAAAGAAGACATATTTAAATTATTAATACCAAATCAGGGACGTCTTGAAAAAAGGCCAGGTCAAGAGTACCCTAAATCGAAGAGCACATGGAGGAATAATGAAAGTGACCAAACCAAACAAGCACGCAATATAAAAATGTGATCTCTGCCTACACTTACGGGAAAGGGGCACGATTATGTGTATTCAATTTTAATATCTTATTCGGCAAAGATTAACGATAAATACTCTTAATAAAATGTATGAATTACGTATTAGAATACTAAATGATTTCAGTACAAATTAATGTTTATTTTATTAGTGTTTAAATTCAACCTTCAATTCTTTGAAAGGTTCTTTAATATAAAGAAGGTTTTTCATTGTAAAGTTTCTATTTTAAAGCTCATTTACTTAAATAATTAATTCATTAAGATTCATATAGGTATATGAGTTATTCGATTAATATCGTAATTGGTTATTTTTTCGTATTTATATGTAATTATTTTATGCAATATGAATATCTTACCTGTTATCAAAGTCAATGCACAAAGACATGCAAACGTTGAAATATCGATGTCCATCGAATGAAGAGTGTTGCTGAAGTCAAGAACTGCATGAAGCCAGTCACCGAAGGCTGGCACTGTCTTTTATCGAGCACAACGCCATTACAAAGGTTAGCTTGGTATCCTCGGGTCGCGTGCGGTATGCGAGCCGCAGCACGAACAGCTCGAGTCTGGCAGAGGCAAACAACTGCTCGCGATCTTCAATACACAGTTCGCCATAGCCGGGAACTTTATCAGCGAAAACTTTAATCATATCAATAGATGTGGTTAACAGTGAGTAGAACTGCTGTATAACTTCCAAATCTGACATCGGAGGCTCCATTGGGTTTGGTTCCCGGTACTGAGAATAATCAAGGTTGGCGAAATCTGGCGATGTATCTACATGCGCTCGAACTATTGCTGTGATAAGGGAAATCGGTGGACTTGGAGGGGATTCCTGTGGGCATTTTGGCTTTGAAGGTAATCGGCCACGTCTGCCTTTAAGTGAATCTGTCCTAACCACTTCTTTCACCATTCCAACAGCCAAGCATTTCTGGAATCTACAGAACTGACATCTGTTTCGTCTTCTTTTATCAACTGGGCATGCTTTTTCGGCCAAACAAACATATTTGGAGCCCTTTTGAACGGTCCTCTTGAAGAAACCTTTACACCCTTCACAAGTCCGAACTCCATAATGCTGGCAAGCGGCCGTGTCACCGCAAACTGCGCAAAGTTGACTCGGCGAAGCAGGCGCGGCTCGGGGACCGGCATCGGAGGGCACACCACCAGGTGAGCTGGAAGCAGAACTCGGTGCCGATGCTTGCATACAGTGAACTCTACCTCCATGTAGTTTTGGACTTTCGTTGGAACTGCTAGATTCGGAGCGTTGCACTGGTAAAGAAGCTCGTCGTTGTCGTGATCCGGGATCAGTAGTAATATGTAAATCGACGGAACTCGGGAAAGGCGGCAACGAGTATGAGTCTTGGTTATGTGTTACTCCACCGGTGTCGAACGTTGGACTGCATGGTTGAGCGGGTGCGTAATACGTTGAGGGAACATATGGGAGTGTCGGTTGGTGATATGGGTACAGAAGTTGAGTCGAAGTATGTCCTTGATGTGAGTATGCGCCAACGTTGTAGCAATCTTCGTCCATTTTTATTCCAAACTCGGAGAGTTCTTGTTTAGGGTATCGAACCGAGTACGTTTCTTCAAAACTTGGTAGAGCAGGGCCAAGGGTAGGCGATGAGGGATCGCTTATTGGAGTCGTACGATGCGCCTTAACTTCAGGTGGAATAGGAGCGTGAAATTCAACGTCCGGAAATGGATCGAGATTTTCTTCTAAGATTTCGGAGGAGTCGTCGTGGTATTGCGGCGACAATAGATCAGTAAAGGACGAACCGTAGTTGCTCTGTAACAAAAAAAAAACAATCGATAATGTAGGCGTCACAATGTAGGCGGCGTATTTTAGATGGGGCGGCCACGCGCACCAATAGCGTGCTTATTCAACTTTAACTAGTTGTCATGCTTTCATGATTTCGCAGTCGGACGTCAATGAAATTGTCAGCTTAATTTGCTGCAGGTGTTCTGATTACTTTATGCCATAGTCCAGTACTTGAACTAAGTATAATAGACGTTTTACTCCAATAAAATAAAAAATAAAATATAAAATTGCGTATCGCATAAACAAAATCTTAAAAAAACAAATTTTTAGAAGCTTTTATATTAATTGTAAAGAAATTGTGATGAATATATAATAAGAATACATACGTGTGTCTGCAGCAGTAGCATGCTGGAGGCGTTGGGCGAAAAAGCGCTTGGCGAGCGCGGCTCTATGGCGCTCGGCCCTGTAACAAATACAATTTACCATTGTAGCAAAAAAGCAGTCGCACAAACAATTCACATTACTAATTTTCAGTGTTATTAAAGGAAATCGGTCGTTCTAATATTCATAAAGTTTGTGAAGTTGAGCAATAGCATTGGAGGGTGGATAGTGAATGCGCGAGGAGTCGGCTGGACGTGGAATTGACGGCGTCGTCCTTTGAACTATCACGCTACACAAGCCATGCATCATTTATATTTACCCTCGGCGAACATACTTTAGTTCTTCCTCCACTTGTGATTTGGAAATCGATAAAAATCTCACGAGCGAGTTATGTTCTCCGTCTGTCACTCACTACCCTCTCATGACTAGTGACGACAGGGAAGAAAGGTCTCCTAATTTATACTGCAGTTTTACCAACCGAATATTGGCGTTTTGAATACATCGTGTCACGGTACTTGATTCACCACGCCCCGAAAATTGAATCCTATAGTAGTATACACCTAATCTATTTGTTTCAAAGAAGTGATTTCAGATAACAATATTCACCTTTATCACGTGCGAATAAGGTGCAAGGTTGAATGTAAAGTAAGATAGAAAATTTTTAGGGCGAAAAGGTGATGGATCCCTAGGGAGGTTATGAAATCAGTGGCATTTGCAGTTTCTATTATGTTAAGAACCATTAATTCCCGGCTTATTAAGCTATAAACAAAACAGCCAGCTTTTGTTGTGATACTATATTTTTAGTCAAAGCGATATTTTTACATGAATACTATTATAAAAGAAATATTACACACACACACACACACAAACCAGCATTTCTTTGTTTGTTTTATATACTTTATTGTAACTAGATTTATTGTAATTTTAATTCTTTTAAGCTACGGAAGAGCGGAGTCTCCAAACACAGGCACCACTTGCTTAAATGGGGGCTCCAATCTACATTGTCATTAGATATAAGTTTTTACTGAAATAAATTATTATTATATTATATTATAACATAGGTTCGATTTCACATTTTCATAAAGATCAATGAATTATACAAACTTTTTAAAATTAAGTTTCAGTTAATATAATGTTGAATGTTTGGGGAGTAGCATGCTGGAATATACGTAGTCCTTATGTGTGCATTGTGCAAACAATAAAATAACAGATATATAATAAATTGTACTTAATGTAAATGACACATGAAAAAATATTTTAAAAATGTTTAGTTTTGATTTCTACGACGTTGAGGGTTTTCACAGAGGACTTATTTTGATATGATTGGTAGGTGTGTCAAGATAATGTTCTTAAAAGGGGTCGTTTGAACATTCCTACGAACGAATGTCGTGCAAGTCAGTAGTTGATTTGCACGACATTCGACACACAGGCAAATTTGTTTTTTTTGAGACATAAAAAATCAAATAACAATTTGAATGTTTATAACAGTTTTAAAATATATACATTATATCGCGCCCGTGAGTGAATAAATGTAGAACTTAATTCACATATTGCAGGTATCGTCTTGAGTTGCTATAACGTTCTAGATGGACATATTCAAAGACCGTGTTACGTTGGTCAGACAACAGTTTATTATGTAATATCAATGTAAACAAAAAAATATTTCTAAACCATTGGGTAATAGGAACGAAGAATACTAATGTTTGTCTTTGTGACGCGGAGTTAGCCGCTTAAGGATCCCTGGCTCCGTGTCAACAACCTTTCAACTCTCACTTCTAAACTTTGTGAGAGAATGATTTTTTATGAATTGGATACGGAAATTTTAAAAACTTTAGCTTAGTCATTATGTTATCCATACAAAGTCCATTGCTGAAAGGAGACATTTTTGACATTGGGAGTTCAGATTTTGTTTACCGCGTTTATCCAATACGTATTAGTGGGTCACCATGAGCAGGCAGCTCATCTGATGGTAAATGATGAAGCTTGTTTGTGCGCTATCCCGCCCCCCCTTAAATTTAATGATATACACATATTTTGCAAATTATAAGAAAATGCGCAATGAATTCGAATTACCTAATCTTTATAAAAAGGTTTGTTCGATTTCAGTTTTTTTGACCTTGACCTTGAAATTTAACGCCACAGCGGTAATTGGTAGTTATAGTATATATTATATTATCTGTGGTACTATCTTTATAATTATTATTATTTAATACAATATATTACATTACAAATTGCTCCAACCAAGTTAATTTTGAAAAGTTACATTAGTGCAACACACCAAATGGTATAAAAAGTTTAGATTACTGATATGTTCACATTACTACCTACTGAAAAAAGTGTTCCAAATGCAGCGACAGCACACATGCACATATTTCGAATGAGCGTACATTAACTTAAACAAAGAGTCTACAACTGTATTCTCTTTGGCGGTTTGTTTTTGAGGCACGGGTGGCGTATCTAACTTTATAAATACAGAATATAATTGATATACCAAGAACTTCGTCGCTTTTTAACTTTAAACTGGCAGTAGACGTACAGCACAAACACCCCATATTATATAAATATATGAGTATTGTCGACACATTTAAGATAACTTACTTGAGACTATTTAAGATAACAAACATTTTATTTTCGGAAAACTAAAGTTTTTTCTAAAATACAAGTAGCCTATGTTTTTCCTCATTACACCAGCTACTTGCCAAAAAAAGTCCCTTCCAAATCTCTCCACCCGTTTCCGCGATTAGCCGGAACAAACAGACAGACAGCAATATAAAAAATGTTATGTTGGAGTACGTAAGTACCGTATTATATTTATATCCATAAAGAAAAAATGGTTATTTCAATGTAACAAACATACACTTCAATTTTATTTATATGTAAAAGATATCATTTTGCATAAGCTATGTAATAGGTAATGAGAAAAATTTAACAGGAATAAAACATTTCGTATTATTATTTACTTTAAATTTCTATTGCCAAATAAGTGGTTTGTCAAAGGTTTTAAAAATATCCACCATTTCAGCAAACGACATCTATTGCAAGATCGAAAGCTTTTTATGGAGACTGTTTGGTGCTCGAAGGTGCCCTACGCAACCCTTACAACCCTCGCGTGTTGTTATCGGTTTCATATAGATGGCGTTAGTTTCTAAATAGTATTGACGAGGTTGTAGCGTACTACTGTTCATGACGTCCTTGTTGTGATTGCTGCGTACAGTATGTGGAACCTAGTGTGCACTATATTACTATATACTACACTATAAATATTATATACTTACTTACCTGTTTTTGTTATATAACCTTGACACTTAAATTAAAACTTAAATAATATTCATAAACCTTTATTGAAGTATGAGTGCATCGTGGTTTCATCGTGGTATATTATGAAACATTATATAAGCTTTGTCATTCATTGTTTTTATTTCTAAATCCTCATTCATTTTAAATGTTACATACATTTACATACATAGTTTGAAGCATTTGAAGAGTAAACAATATTTTAAACTCCTTATTCAGGTAGTAATAATGATGTATCATCAATTTTAGCTATAATCGGCACTACAGACAATATTTACAAATATCTAACGCATTTCTTTAGAAATACAGAGATAGTCAGCTGGTGCTATGGCGTGGGCGGGGGGCACCGCCGAAGTGACGTCATTGCCACTGACGTCACACCACCCCTCGCTTTATACTTAGTGGCAGACGAACCTAAACGTTTCCCGAAATAACCTCACGTTATCACTACCTATATAAATGTTCACAGGGGTTTAGAAATGTCTAATGTATGTACGACTGTAGAACTTAGGTCAATTTTCACAATGACGATTACGGTGTAGGTTACAAACTTTCAACGAATACCTACATATTTTCATTTAAAAAAAAATCTTTTTATCCAATAGCCAATCATACTGGTACTAGTCACCAGAATTACAAAATCACTTTACACTTTCGAAATGGTTTTTTGTAGCGACCGCTATACACCCAGCCGTGACCGACGGTTTAATGTGACCTCCGATGAACGGAATCATCTCTTATTTTCAGACAATTAGGTGATTTAGACTTAAATCTATATTGAACTGGAAAAATCGTAGAAAATTCTATAGTCATCTTCAATTAGGGAAAACCGCGATTGTCACAGCGAGCTACAATCCTTCGAGCAAAAACCGTCTGGGTTGAGATAGGCCGTGTCCTATAAATCATAATAGGAGCATGACAAGCGAAAGCTGCTCGCTAATAGTTCACTAGGAAATTGAACTGCTTATTTTGGTTAGTTTCTAGTATTCAATATATTTTAAGTGTTTAGCGTAATACAATTTAATTAGCTATATAAAATTAAATAGGCTCAAATTACAAATAAAATTGTATATTAAATACAAATGAATGAACTACCTACTAGGTATCGGTTAGCTAAAATACCTACTTACACTATTATCTGTTTTTTTCTTCGTTCGGTTTTATCTAATGAATTAAGTGAAACAAGTTTATGTATGACGTGAGATTTAAAAAAATGTGGCAAGCTTATTCATATTCAGTCACCGTACTAGTAGTGCTCATACAAATTTGCTATTTAAATAGTTGTATGTTAATTTATAGGATGCTGTTTTTAAGAGCTGAGAATAAGAAGCACGCTTAGGCCAATTTCATTTCTATGTAATTTCTAAAAAAAATAACTTGGTTTACTTTGCTATATCCAGCATATATGTTTACACTTTTACAATTGTATAGGTAAACATAATAATAATAAAACCCAGTTATCCAGTCTTCCAAAACCAAATTCCATAGCCCGGTATCCCGGTACCGGACTGGGCCACTATTTGACCCGTGAATCTTAAGGATCTTGAAAATATAATAAGAAATTATTTATTTGCACACATTAGGCTAGGTAAGTTCTTTTAATATACCTTATCTAAATTAAATCTAAGTGTAATGCATCGATTATACTTACTTATTATTCTAAGTACATTATTAAACATTATGAAATAAAGAATCGTTTCAGAATATTTTCTAATGCAAATCTTTACTTTATCTTCACAAGTGAAGCTTTATTCGAGCGAACTAGTACAGTTTATGCAAAACAAATCATTCAAGGCCAGTGCAAGCTACCACTGCATGATGTCTTGTACATTTAATACACAAAGCTGTACGTAGACGAGTGTTATATTTACGGTCCATTACGTGCAATGTGGGCGTAAGTCAGAAGGAAGTTGGTAGCCGGTTGGGCGGCAAGGGCGTCCTTGAAGCGGAGCGCGGTCGATGGGTGACGTCACGCGCCACGTCACGGGCGCGCCGAGTCCGCGAGGCCCGACGCCTCACGCTCTACAACACCCCCTAACTGCCGTTATGCTGCTAACACCCCCCTCTATATTTAGATCGAGTGACGTAAACGTGCTTTCAAACTGAAAGCTTAATAATACCGGCTAAATGTATTCACGTGATTTTCTTGCAGTGCAGATTATATGGCATGAATTTGTGTTGAACTCCCTAAGTATATAAAAAACTGTAATGTATTTGGACTTTATACTTTGATGATTTCAAGTTATTTGGGGGGCTATCGCCATCTCTTTTAACAGTATTACTATAACGATATGTTAGCATTATTGTACCAGTAAAGGCGAAGTAATATTATTGTGATACTGTTCTAAGAGATGGCGGTAAGCACCGGATTGTATAAATTAACATAAAAGAGCAATGAAAATACTTTTTTTAAGTAATAGTACCCTTAAGATCTCGTGAGCGTTACAATTAAATATAATTCATACACAATGTCATACCGAGTAAAAGTCCCGCTGTGAATAGATAAACTATGCAGGATATCCCTTTCAGAGGAGAGGAGTTCCCACCCGCGGGTTGCGTGTCAGTGAGAGTGACGCGCGGCCATGCTCCCGCTGTGACGTCACAACAGCTGGTTCTATCGTCCTTGACGGTATCGTTCTTTAACTCGTATTATCCCAACCAAAGTAAAACAAGTCCAATTGTTATGAAAATCGGAACAGAGTATGTTTATAGAAGTATAATAATATCGACATATAGAATATATATGTAACTAATTTAGATTTTTAGTTTCGTAACCGTTCCAATAATGAAACAGTAGGATTACACATACATGTGAAAAGCTGTGAGGGACTATGCATTTTGCTTGAAAATAAATCTCTTCCATTATCTTAGTGTTATATATACATAGTAAAAACTTAAGTAACTAACAATTATCGATATCATATCTCAAAATAAATGAATGTTGAAAGGAATACCCGAAACTTAAGTTTACCCTTTTGAATCCCATTTTGTAGTTTCCAATTGCAGTAACCCGAACTTCTTCTTCTTATAAAACCGTTAAAACTGAACTAAACCTTATTTTTCCAGGATATCTGGTTTACAGTACTCCTCCTTTTCTGAAATATCTCATATCATGCACTTTTATGTGGCTTCAAAATGTCTTTTTGCATTGGCTTTGTTGTCGTCGACGAAGAGCCAATTGTGGAGGCTGCGTCATTGACTACTAGGGTGTTGGGTCGTCAAGTTCAATAAGCTCATTCAGTATCCTAGAGCTTGAAATGATTTGTCGACCCGGGGTTCAACTTCTGTAGGTAACTGATTCCTTGACAAAATATACTACTTAGGTACAGGCTATTAGGTACTTGCAAACTCTTCGTCGCCGTCGATTTTAGTAATATCACTAAACATCATAGTTATTTAAAAATATCGATGCCGTATAATTTTGCACTAAACCCTTCAGCCAAAATTGTTATATAAAGTATACAAAAACCGCGTGAAGTAAAATAACAATAATTTGATTAATAGCTAGTAATATAAGTAATCCCAACATAACAATAATGATTTACAAATGATTTAAAAAACTCGAAAAAAAAATTTATAAATTTACCGTTTGAAAAATGGAACACTAGAATGATATGGGTTAAAGCTATACCCGGTATTTTTTAAAATAAAAATACATATCACCATGTAATCGTTTTCGAATACCCAATAACTGCTGTTTAATATATTCAAAACATTTGCATACTATAACAACGATTCAGAATAATATACTTCTACAAAAGTTAAAGCTTGATTTAAAATAAAAATGGACCCGTGTCTTATTTTAATGGGACCACTTTTGTCTTCAGTACACAAATATGTTGATGGACCAATAAAATTGATAATTCAGAAACAAAAGTGAAAGTCAATAAACATTTGGTAAATCGATGATGACTGGCGGAGACTATTTGCATTAGTCGGATGGGTCGCTTTGTTTTCCGAGTAACGGCTAAGCAAGGTTTATCGAGATCATATGTGATGCGATATAATGTTGTAGGTCGGCAATTTGCAGAAGCTCGCATCTCGGCAGGTGCAACGTCTGCCGGTTGCGACAACCGATTGGGTAAGTGGCAGGCTGTTCGGGTGAGGCCATCGGCTCCGGAGACCGGAGGCGACATAAATATCCCACATTATGGTCGCACGCATTACCTAACGTGCCCGGAGTGAAACAAATCCAAAGACGATAAAACTTGTCGAGATAATGGCAATTTTCGTTATAGGTGCCGCCGCCGTCTATGTTCATTATGATGTCCCATTTGCCACGCCTTGCGTGTATAAGTATCTACATATGTAACTTATGCAGTTACAACTTAGGCGGCTTGTATCATCTTCGACCGGTCCGGCGGGTGTTGAAATATATTTCACCATGCCTTGTTTAGTTTATTTGACTTCAATCACTAATAAGATGGCACGACGGCCTAATTTATATATTTTACAAGATCCTATAAAGCTTCTTATACGGTTTTATGGCAAAGTTTTATGGCGCCAAAATGTAAGCAAAGTCACGTTTAAAGTTTCGTTTGATTAAGTGTTTTTACTCTGGGTATATATCCACCATACAGTAAGCAATTTTACCGGTAATTCTGAATTATTAAAACGTATAAATATAAATATCTATATTACAACAATAAACTTAATTATAAGTTTGAAGAAAATAAAATCTTGTGTGATTTTTCAAAATCAAATTAATTACCTCATTATGGATTAGAACTAAATTAGGGCCAAAAATTCATATTGAGATGATGAAAATAATCATTTTAAATTAAATTATTTATAAGAGCAAAAATTCTATTTTTGAAAGCATAGCTTCATGATGGTGCATAGTAAATTAATAAAAGAAAGATTTATAAATACTAATTATATTGACTCCCGCACCGTCCGAACTTAAGTAGATTCTTGATGGCAGAACTTTAGCATAAGTTAATATGTAAGTACAAATAAAATAATGAAATCCTAAATTGCACGATTTGTAGTCTATGCACAAATATATTCATCATGAATAATAATCAAATAAACCGAGGCAAACGACTATATGTACCAGGAAGATGATCAAGAATTTGCCAATATCTTACACGTAATTAGTATTGTTTGATTAGTATTTTTTTGAACCACTTATTATTTTATTTGCACATACTATTTTGTTCATGAATTTATTTAATCGTAGTTCATGGGTGGAAAATATTTGTTGTAAAAAGTTAAGTAAAAATAAAAAAGGAATGATTAAAATATACCATAAATAGGTTAGTATTTATTAAAAACTTAAAACAACGGGTTAACTTAAAAAATAATAAAAAACAAAATGGGAATTACGTACGTGTGTTTTGGAAATGTCTAAGGCCGCAGTGTTGGCTGGAGGGCGTCAGCAACGCACCTCGCATTCTAGCCGATGGCCATCGTCACGACAGTTCCACACAGAGTCTACAACACCCAGAGGTTCTACACAACGAAAGCGAAAATAAACACAGAAGTAGCGGAGCGCGTATCGTCGTGCGGGCGCTGACCTGGCGCAGGCTTCTCAGGGTCCAGCGAAGTGTCACTTGGCTCCAGGGTCAGACCGAGGCACGCGCCGGATAGTCCCAGCTCGCTCAGCAGGATCCTCATGCGGCCAAGCACATTCCACTCACTGTACGCGCACTCACTCACTCAGTCTGTCGGTAGGTTGATGCGGTTCGCGAGAAGGTGCGCGGAGGTACACACTTGCGAACGGTCGGTGCGTTACTGAGGCCGCCGCCGCCGAGGCTGGTGGCTATATCGCGCCGTATGACGTCACGGGTGCTACGTCACGACGGCGACGTCATTAACGGTACCTCCCACGGCCCGCCCGCGGCCGCCCGCTGCCGCCCGCCCGAGCCTGCGCTAACGGCATCGCTAGTACGGCAGAGCTTTCGTACACCCGCCCGCGCCCGCACGCTTCCCAACTCACATCTCGCACCGCCCCGCGCCGGATCTATTTTACACTCGATCACTATATTATTAATGCATAAAATAAAAACATTAAATGATTAATAATATTATTTAACTACTAATACAAAAGCTAGAGTATAAAAGCATTAAACTGAAAGTTACACGATAGACTTACAACGATTAATATTTTATAGCAAAAAGTTAATTGGGATTTGAGCAAAGTTATTTACTTTACACATATACACACAATAGATGTTATGACGTGTTATTTATTTTAAGCGTAATATTAAATTTTAAATGAAACATTTTGGTTAGTTAGGTTAATTAAATATTGTGTTGCTAGAAGTATTCTATATATATTTCTTCGATTGCTAATATACAAATGCAGATATTTTAATTAAGTAAAAATGTGTGTTAACAAACACAGAAGACAAAAGCTGTTTTTTTTTTGTATTGAATTCTATTTATGGCATCGAATTCACATAAAATTACGACTATTGCCCTGACGTACAAAAAGGTGCAGTTTTATTTGCAACAATTGAAATAAATGTTAGGATTCAGGTGTATATCGAAATAGAGAGACGTTTTATGAAACGTAGTGCAGACGAATGTAGCGGTGACGCGGCCGCGTTCATCGCGACGCATCGTGCCCCCATTCGGAGCAGACCGCTTCCGCATTGACTATGGTCGTCGTCACCCGACCACTTATATAGGGCGGATAAAACGATTATGCAAGTTTGCATTTTGTATGGCATTCTTAGATAGCTCATCTTTACATTACTTCTTTGGAAGTTAAACGAAGTTTGGAAGTTTAATACTTACCTATATAATTTTATATTTTTCGATGACACCTGTTCATACCAAATTTTTCGTAATACCTGTCAATAAATCAAATGGAAAGCTCTCCGGGAAGATATTATTGCTCTAATCGATAGTACATACGTACACAGGACTGTGTAGTGTGTGTCCAAATCAGTGGGAGATTACACTTATGCTAAACACCCACAATACACATTTCGATGGGGTTAAAGTTATACGTAAGTATTAGTTACTTAAATTATTTTTGTCCACATTTTAAACTTTCCTTTTTTGTATGCATTTAGTATACGTTTCGAAAGATAAAGGATTTATACCTAATTTGTCTCTTCGTTTAAAATATGTCAGTAAGTAACCTGACTATAAATCCTGTTCTTAATTTAACTGCCGACTGTGTACACTTTCAATAATTAAATATGCTTTATACATTTTTATCCACAAAAGCTTTTTCATGGTTTATATTTTGTTAGGTTCAAATAAAGTGAAATAAAGATTATTATGTTGAAATCTCCTTTATATAAAATTAAAGTAGGTAAGTATATATTATGTACCAGTGCTTGCCTACAAGGGCTTACAAGCAATGATCTGTATTTCACAAACAAAAACAGTTTGTCATTTCTTATCATTAAAGATAGCACAGCGGCGAATATGTAATATTTTTGTGTGATTTACTTCGTATTCCCTATAATATATTGTTTATAAGTCAATAAAAAAAATGTTTTTTAAATTACGAGTCACTCTCTTCAACCTATCGCAGTCCACTGCTGGACTTAGGTCACCCCCATTTTGCGCCAAATATCCTGGTCCTCCGCTTTTCTTTTCCAGCCTTTCGCAAATCGTCAATCCGTTGGGCTATAGGGCGACATATGCTACGCTTGCCAAGACGCGGTCTCCACTCCAGATCTCATCTGCTCCAACGGCCATCAGTTCAAATGAAATTCATTTCATGAAAAAAATCTTTATTCCTGAGAGTATCAATTGTAGGTTATAGTAGTTATATATACTCTAAGCTTTATTCAATTAAGTCTTTACATGACACTTTTGAATCGTCAAATTAATAACACATTTTAATGCTAGTTTGAATCTAGCACCGGTTCGGAACGTTGGTTCCACTGAGAAGACCCCGGCAAGAAACTCAGTAGTTATTCTTTTCAATCGCCATTTTACAATCTTTCTTTCTAAAAAGCTATTAACCTATCTATGTCCATATATTTCGGTCCCTAAGGAAATCATCTACAGTGTAATAGCCTTTCCTCAAAAGACATGATTTAACTTAATTTAATTAAAGTTTTGTAACTTACGCGACCAGCCTACAGCCACTTCAACTTGCTGATTCGGCGGGCTTTTTTTACGGATTAAACCATTTCTGATCTTATACCTAAGAGAGACCCCGATTCACGCTCACTCCATTATGCGTTAAGAGACTTTCAATTGAACTTGTGAACCAATCTTGTCAGTATCAGTATGAGTACTATAAAATAGTTTAAATGCGTTTCGTTTTGTTCATAAAAACAATGACTTAAAAGCATCGTTAGAAAACAAGAAACCTGTCCAAGGACTTGGCTACATTTGTTTTATTATTTTGATGTAAATTAAGTAAACAAATTGATTTTCTAGCAATTATATTATATTATTAATTTATTTTATTTTATTCAGAAACCAACAGCACTAATACAGTTTGTTGAATTACAATTTGAAGTACAAGTTATGTAAGCTATTGATATAGCACACATAAAATGAAGATTTAAAAGCTTCATTCCAAAAAATATATAAATACTCGTAGATTTTTAAAAAGTTAACCTTGGGTCTATAAAAAGTCATTACAACTGACTGGAGGAAATAATACAGGCCGGTGAAATGAGTTTCCGCTCCAACCTACGCACGGGAGTCCGGAACCTCAAATAGTATTAGGTACCTTCACAACATGAATATAATTTATTCCCGTTTAAAACGGAACAGGATTTCCCTTGATTCAATCTTGTAAAAATAACGCGTTGAATTTTCACTTTGTTTAGTGAAGAACCTAAGTATGAACGCCTACTTTTATTCGTCAACTATTTTACTAAACAAGAAAAAATTTAATCTATAAAGAAAAGATGTCATACAAATGACTGTTTATGGTTTGAATATTTCCGAGTAAAATGAGTTCGGTATTTTAACGAACTTCACTCGGCATGTATTAGAGTTAGGCGCACACTGTACAGTGGGGGTTGTGGTGTTCAGTGAGTATCCGCATTGAGAGCGATGCATGTATTTGCGGCTGTTACGATTGGTCGCATGCCCCAGTACTATTTGCTGCTCGACGCGCGGGCAGCCGTCCAGTTATTCTAATTTTACATATAATCGATGCCGTCGCATCGCGCCGGCTCGCCGACAAAAGACTTGTCCATCCGTCAAATGTGAAAACTGACTCGTGGTTAATACGCTCATTGTGATGAGATTCTGCATGTTCATTACTTTATATTATAGGTGCTTTCAATCCATCATTTAGATAGTGCACTTCTATGATTCCATCATCATCATCAGCAACAGTCCCACAGTATAGCTATGGGGAGATTATGCCGTAACAAACCACGTCACGTTACATCTTAAGATTGCAGCCGCGACCGACGGCTTAACGTGCACATCTTCACAGAATCATCTCTTTTTACGAAAAATTAGGCCTGCAATGTCCAAACCAAAATACGAAAATTTGCACAAAATGACTTTCACTATATGGATTCATAGGAAGCTATGGGATTCGAACCCACAAGCGATCTTAATTTAACAGTTAGACGACTAGACCATGGGGGAGGCATTCATATAATGTGGTAGTTTGAACCTTATTGTACAATAAGATGTATAATATATACTTGAGTATCAATGTAAGATAATAATTGAGTTTCGGTAGCTCATTGGTGTGGTACTGGTGTCTTCTTACCTGAAGGGTGCAGGTTCAAATCCCGCGAAGCACCAATGTATTTTCTAATTTTCGAAATTATATGTACGTTTATCCAATGCTCTTCATTGAAGGAAAACATTGTGGGGAAATCTGCGCATCTGCACGCCTGCGAAGAGATTCAAAGGTTGTGCATGAAGTCCGAATCCGCACTGGACCCGCGTGGACGACCAAGGCCTATAAACCCTTTACGGGTATTCTTGATGATGACGATAAATAAGTCAAAAGGATTGATGTATTTTTTTGTTTCATATTAAAATAAATTCTTTATTCTATAAAATTCTTATATGGGTGTCAATGTCGGGCGTCGGTCGTAACAGCGTCGGATAAACGAAACGTATATATAATTTTCGAAAATTCGAAAACACATTGGTACGTGATGGGATTTATGCCTACATCCTCCAGATCGGAATGCAGCAGTCTAGTCTACCAATGTGCCACCGGCGTTCGATTTTTTGTAAATACATACATATTATACAAATGAAACACCCAAACCAATACAATCAGACATGCTCATTCACGCAAAAGTTTGTACTACCCGGGGATCCAACCCTTGATGTAATAGCCGATGTCTCGACTAGTACCTACACCACATGTTTGATTTTTGTGGGTGACTTCATTATAACTATCGTATAAATATTTATATTTGATTTAAAAAATATTCGATATTTATTTAAATTCTTTGAGTGAAATCGACAAAATTTTTAGTAAAGTCAATATGATATGGAACCCTGAAACCAATGAAGTCTTCACGGTAATGAATCAGATAGTTATTTCTTAAAATGCTTATAAGTCCTTGCTCAATAAGCGCAAGTCGTCCTAGGTTATCAATGATCGCATGGAGTTCGAGTTAATCTCGAGGCCCCATCACAAAATTAGACTTCTAATAGAAGTGTGAGAGTCACTTGACCGCAGTGATACCACGGCCTCGTAGAAACCCGACGTGAAATAAAGTTTTGCTTTGTGTGAGCGCTCCCCTAAAAAAATCAAATCAACAGGCCAAACCACTGAAGCGCTTTTTTTTCAAGCATCAAAATTCATATTAAAAATATGTTTAGTTTTATATTTTTTGACGTTCATGAGAGCTTTTTGTAAGCCTTATTTGGAATAAATTTTGATTTTTGAATCATAAAAAATATTAATTCTGTGGCGCTCCCCACATTTCTGTCTCCCTCTTTCTTTTTTAAGGTCAATAACGCTCGCGTGGCTCCATAGAGTTACGAGTGGCCATGTGCGACATCACTTACTTTATTATCAGGTGAATAGTTTCCTTATCTATGAGATAATAAAAATAAATGATGAAATATTATGGGCCGTCTTCAGATCAGAGCTCCACATGTCACTTAAGGCCACGGAGATGTCTAATAACTATCATTGAACCAAGAGCCTCTAGTCGGAATAAAGTCTCAATTTTAACGTCAATTGATAGTACATTTGATCAAAAATACTAATGATGAGATCATCATCATCATCATGATCATCATCAGCTCATTATACGTCCCCACCGACGGGCACGAGCCTACCCGTATAGGGTGATTAGGCCTTAGTCGTCCACGCGGGCCCAGTGCGGATTGGACGACTTCACGCACAATCTTTGAATCTCTTCGCAGACGTGCGTGAAGGTTTCCACACGATGTTTTCCTTCACCGGAAGAGCGTCGGATAACGTACATATAATTTCGAAAATTCGAAAACACATTGGTACGTGGCGGGATTTGAACCACAGTAGGAGGGCAACAGAATGATGAGATAAAATTCATAAATTTTGCATACAGATCTCAACTCAACAACAACTGTGTTTCTGTCAAGTATGAAGTTTAATTGTGAGTTTGGTTTATGTAAGAATACACTGGCTACACCGACATCAACGCCAGCCAAAAAACTATACAAAATAGTAAAAATTTGCTTTAGTCGTAATCTTTTATTATTTAAAAAAGCTTATGTATGATTTTATGGATTCAAATGGTGAAATTTTCTAAATTTAGAAAAAATCATCCCTAAATAAAATAAAGAAAAAAAGAACAACAATTATTGTGAATTGCACAAAACATGAATTTTGTAAAAAGTGACACTCTTGCACTTTACCTATTCGATTTAAAATTAAGAACAACTGGATCAATTTAATGCATTGACGTATTTTTAATATAAATTGTAAATTTAATGCATTGACGTATTACCGTATAAAAATAAAATACCACTGATGCTGGGGTCGCACTTATCAAACACATATTTGACGCCTGGAGAATAAGCAGGATGCCATTGGAATAGTTTGTGATCTATCCAAAGCCTTTGATTGTGTAGATCATGCAACGTTGTTGATTAAGTTGAGACATTACGGTGTATCGGACTGTGCATTAAAACTTTTAGAGTCATATTTGTCCGACAGAATCCAAAAAGTTAATGTTAATGGTAAGAGTTCTCCTGGTGCTGTTCTGCACATGGGGTACCAGGGCTCAATATTGGGTCTCTTCTTTTTCTAATATATATAAATGATCTTCCCTACTATTGTAGTAATATTATGGACGTAGTACTATTTGCTGATGACACATCTTTGATTTTTAACATCAACAGACACATGGAATCATTTGATGATATGAATAGTTCCCTATCCAAAGTATGCACTGGTTTACTATAAATAATCTACTATAAAATACTAAGAAAACCAAATGTGTCAAGTTTAGCATGCCAAATGTAAGGCAAGTAAATTCTAATGTTATTCTTAATAATGAAAAATTAGAAACAGTAAATTCAACTAGATTTTTAGGTATTACTATTGATGCTAAAACTGCAGTGGGGACCCATATTGAAGCACTGGCCGGTAGACTTAGCTCGGCAGCTTATGCTGTTAGGAAAATAAGGCTCTTGACTGATGTCGAAACAGCGAGATTGGTATATTTTTAGTTATTTTCATAGTATAATGTCATATGGTATATTATTGTGGGGCGCAGCTGCTGACATACATAACATTTTTGTACTACAGAAAAGAGCTGTCCGTGCCATTTACAATCTTAGACCACGGGATTTTTGAAGGAGCTTTTTAAAGAAATAAATATATTGACAGTCGCATCGCAATATATTTTTGATAATATAATGTACGTACGTAAGAATATCCACACTTTTGAAAAAAACAGTGATCATCATAATTTTAACACTAGGAATAAAAACAAACTTGCTGTTCCGAATCTTCGTCTTCACAAAGTAGGGAAATCTTTTGTCGGAAATTGTATAAAGTATTTTAATAAAGTGCCACAAAATTGTTGATTTGCCCTTGCATAAGTTTAAAGCTTTAATTAAAACTACCTTGTTGAAAAAAGGATATTACACAGTAGATGAATATTTAGCAGACAAAATTTTGTGGTGCTAGTCTGCCTGCATTGTGTTCCAGGAGCAGACGCATATAATTGAATTGTATAAATTTGTTATTTGACCAAACTCTGTAAAACCAAGTATTGAAAAGAGTAACCCACGAGTTTCTTGCCGGGATCTTCTCGTTGGATGGCAGCATTCCGAACCGGTGGTAGAGTCATTAGATTTAATAAAAAAATTATATACTGTTTGACGATTCAAAAGTATCTGTAAAGATTTATCTGAATAAAGCATTTTTCAATTTCAATTTCAATTTCAGATACACAAGCAGCTATTGACAAGTTTTTTAGATAATGTTATTGGTGGGATTTCACAACTTTTTGTAGAAACGTATTTATTTATTCTATTGCCCAGCATTCGGATGCTATAGGGTAGATTATATAAGAATATGTGTCCTACTACGCTGAATTTTCGCAATGACAGTCGATTTTTTTCTGTACCAATAGTAGAAGGGTAATACTCCCCTCTACTTTTGGTACATAAAAAGATAGACTAATACAGCTGAGACCAGCTAAGGGTTCTTCATGAGATAAATCAAACCTTCGATTTTTGACATCAAATGAAGCGGCCTATCAGGTTGTTTATTTTTTGTAAAGGTGGTTCTTGTATGTTAATCTATAATAGTTTGGTTGGGCTAAAGTAAAAATAGTAAACAATAATACGGCAGTGTTCGCTTTGCGCTTGACTTGGCGGGGGTACGGCAGGGCCTCCGATTACAATCTCTAAATTATGTATGATTCTTTACATATCTCTCTAAATAAAGGGGATTTTCATCGGACCTGACAAACTGTTATCTGCTATCTCTACTTATATTTACTTAATATTAAAAAGTACCTTTGTCACTTAATAGTTATTTTTGCTAAGCTACGCATCATCAGAAGCAGGTCAAATCTGAATGTAAGTTATCTTTTAAATTGAAATCATATTTTCACACTCTTGTAACACGAGTTACGTTTTATTTAGTCTTAAGTATCTTAAATATGTTATGTTTTTTATTAGCTTACAATGTATGAAGTCTATTTTCCACACAACCAACAAAAAAAAAACCTACCTGCTGTCTTTTGGCGGGCCTGGTGAGCTGCGGTACAGGTACTTTTTCTAAAACCTATTTCAGGCATCAGTTTCTCACAAATATATGCCAATGATAAGCATCTTATGTGATAACTTTAAGATGTAAAAGAGTTTGTGTTGAATCAAACGATCATTTTTTAAAATTATTGTTATGTTTATTATAAAAAACGTTCGCCAAAATCACAAATTTTATACTTTGTTTGTGTGTGTTACATTCGAAAATATGGGATTTTTTGAAAATCATTATTTTCTCTTGCAAGAAAAGCGAAGTGTTCGTGTAACACGTGGATGTGGAATACATTTTGCCATTTAGATAGTTGGTCTATAACTATTAGTTAGCCAAAAACCATCTTTAAAATATTTAAATCTGCTATTAGCACAGCTCAATTTAAAGGTGCGATAAAGTAGGCAATGAGAATTATTTATTAACGTATCCGCTCTGGCATAGGTTTCATTCATAAACCTGTTCGTTATAGTACTTATATGAGAATTAAAATGTTGCAGGGTCTTTAAAATTCATTTAAAATGTCTGAAATTATAAAAAAATATTAAAAATACTAAGAATGGTTTTATTTTTCATGCACGATATTTTAACATGTACAGTAATTTAAATATGTTTCTATTTTCTACAATGTTATGGGATTAATGCGATAACATGCGTCTTATCAGTAAATTGTGGTAGTTACAGCGTTTGATGCGTCTAGCGACCTATGTGTGCGCACCGTACAGCATGCTGCTACATGTGTGCGTTAGCCGTCATATCAGTGCGCGAACGCAGCCCACGGTGCTAGAGAGAATTCCATAACGTGAACGCGTCCCGCTTGTTTCGATTCGATGCCGTCAGCTCGTTGTTAGGATAGTGTGTGTGATTATAAATTGTACTAATTGGGTATGGGGGTCTCCGCTTACAAAACGGTATCTTCACAAACTTCTATAATATTACGCTGATCGTAAAGGAAGCATTACCTACAAGACAGTGCAACGAGTCCCCGTGCCACAAACTCTGCGCAAGCAACTTACGACATCTATTACTACAGGGTGCATTATGCATAATGCCACTGTGTGTGTGAAGTGTTCACAAATAGTCAGTGCAAAAGGAGATCGACGCAATGATCTGTGTTGTGAGTAAATTAATTGTTTATATTTAATTCATGTCTTTTATGCGAGCCATACAGATTTTGACATTTTGAGGTTATGTTTAAAATTAACAAGTTAAAAATACACATTTCACGGATTTTGTACTACACATATTTTGTAATAGTGTCTCCTTGAGTTAACTGATATTGAATTAATTCTATTTTCGAAATTATATTTGGTTGGTAGAAGTATGTATTTTTTGCGTGAATTAAATGTACTACTGTTTAAATATTGAATGTGGGTTTGTAAACATGAAACTATACCTACTGTTCTGCATTTTTGTTGTTTACTATTGAACTTATATGACACCTTTTAGCAGGTACCTATTGCAAATGTCAAGTAAGTGTCTTTGCAATTACTGCAAACGTGTTAACAAAGTACCTATGGTACCTACATTAAATATGGATATGCGTAGGTACCTATATAAATATTTGATAGCGTTTAGTAGGTATATATCATTCAAGCAATATTTATCAGTTTTTTAATATGTACTTATCTTGGTAGGTGATTCTCTATTATTTTAATATCTATGAATAGATTATAATTGCATATCTAGTGTGTAGATAACTTACAAACCTAGCGGATCATTACTTTGTGTTACCAAGTGGTTTGGGCAAATTTCCAACATAGTCTTTGTTTCCCTTAAGTTTCTACGCGTTTTGGTAGTATGCGTCAGCTAACTATTAAAGAGGGTCATATATTTTGACTTGTTTCCTTAGTATCTATCCTAAAAAAGTTTTTGACAGTTTTGAATTTATGTTCACATAAAAACTATGTCTTGTTTATTTACCTAGAAGTTTTGAACCATTTGTTGCCTACAAGTTTTGAACTATTTGGGATCTTAATGCATAACCAATTCATAATCTGTAACCTTTTTCTAACTTTAATAGTCACTAAAGAAAAAATGCGGAAATCTTAAATTTAATTTCAAAGTTATCTTGTGGTGTGGTGGTGTAGTACTACGAGGAGCCCCTCTCCTCGTAGTACTACACCACCACACCACAGGTCAATAAGTACGCGGAATGACAGGGGAAAATTTTAAATTAAACACCAAATTGTCCAATATTCCCCATAACCCTAATACATTTTTCTGCTTTCAAATAATATGTATGCAGGTACCATCGAAAACTAATTATTTCTCTTTGACGTCAAAAAAGGGCAGAATCCCGGACATTACTTCATTATCGTACATTTTGTTCCGCGCTCCCCTTTCTTAATTTAATCTTTTCAGTAATGACATGTAGTACTGTCCCATTAGAGTCCCAACACATTGTTTTTGATTAGTAAATACCTTTGCATCCCAAAAGAATCTCGCATTCGTCTTGCTGGCCGGTTGTATCTCTTTGAACTTCTTTAGAGGAAGTGCCTTTTTTATGCCACGACTTTTGCTTTGCCTTAGGTCCATAATATTCCAGGTACTGATCATCACCGGTAATGATCCGGCTAATTACTTCTTTAGTTCTCCAAAAACAAGTTAGAACACTCGACGCACTCGAATTTTTCACGTGGCGTAAGCATTCTCGAAACCCATCTTGCAATGACTTTAGTCTTGCCAAGATGATAATGTTGGGTGATTTCCGGTAGGAAGGCCTCAATTAGCCGTCAAAATAGTAGGGTCATCTTTAAAGGACTCTCTTTCTTGTTTAAACAATCTATGTCTATTAAAACTGTCTACAATACCTGAAAAATAATCTAATCGGATTTTCCTAGCTTGGAAAGGTATTAAATGACGGCGCGGTGTTTAATTTATCCATAGTAGTAGCGTAATTGCTTTTCAATTATGTAAGTTGTTTAGTGCTTAAATTTTTATGACCCGGTTAGGTTCATACCACCGGCCCTGTTATCTGCGAACTTGTTGACCTTACCTCGTAGGTATTATCTCATTAGAAATTTCATTTCCTAAATAATCAAAATATTAATGCATTACATTTACTATATAAGTAATAGGCACCGATGTAGGTATGATCTTCATTTCGGTTTATGTTCTTGTAAAATATATCCCAAATCATGTGATAATATTTAAATTCGTTCATTAGAACATGGCCTTGTAACTAATGCTAATGATGTATCGAGTTAATGATCGTTTGTTTGCCTACATTTAAATTTTCCTCTCGCGCAGTTGTGAAGTTTCAAATTTACTGTAATGAAAGTCAAAGCGACACTTTCCACAAACTGAGTAGTTTTGTATCTAAATCGGTACATCAATTTCAAGATGATTAGTCCTCTTACGTTTAAGTGTGTTATCGTGATATGTTGGGATTAGCCGAGGTTTGAGTGTGCCGATTTGCAATAATCTTAAGAGGCCTCAAAAGTTCTTATCTTAATCTTCAACTAAAATGTTTACATCTACAGTTACTCAACAAACCTAATGTCTAGTTCTAGTATCTTTAATTAGGTAACTACATAACACTTTTCAAATACAATAACTTGTATTATTAGATCTCAGGAAAAGATGTTGTTTAAAACAGCAGGACATATTTACATGTAGGCAAAGCATTTAAAAGTTTAATGTGGGTAAAGTACTCGTACTATAGTATAGTACTATATTTGATACACACTTAATCATAGCTAAAATTTTTATGAACTCATCAGCGGTTTAACTACATGATACTTTACACACAAAACGAAAATCTTATATTTACAATTGATAAACTAAATACCTACCTAGGTAGACGTACATATACATATAACGTAATGGCGCGTTGTGATAACTCCGATAAAACTGAAATACTGTTGATAGCGTATAATCTCGGGATGCATTCATGTTCATGTGATTCTGGATCGTGTTTTCAGTACCTATATAAAGTTATGTCGGTATTATCAAAAGATAAAATAATTTAGAATACTTGATCTTTTGATAATACCGTGTTTCGTGTTTCTACAAGAGAAAGTGCAAGGTTCATTTGGATTGCAGCCTTCTGGAACATTAGAATGTCACTAAGCCGTTTGATGCGTTTAGTGGAACTAGTGACCCTTGTATAGAATACTGCTCGTATAAACACGTGATCAAGCGACCCATGTCTTATTGAAAGACTCGTTCTATTCCCGTTCAACATTTTCGAGCGTCACTGAACTGGAGGTACCTATTCATTATATTATCACAGGAAGCGGTATCGATCGTGCGTCCCTCTCTCCCCCTAGGTAACGTCACCGTTTGCCGCGCACATTCATTCATTACGTCACGGATCCGTGACGTTCCATGACGTCATGGATGCCCACGCATGCGTGGTATACATTTACGACTAAATTAGTCTTTCAAACTTAGTTTCTATATTATTATACTTCTTGTAATTTGAAAAGTTATAATAAGTTATAATTACGAAGCTATGGATATTACAAATGGCAAAGAAAGATATTAATATAAAAATAGATTCTAAAAAAATGGCAGTTTGAAGTTTCATGGAATGGAATCATATATAACTAAATAACTTGATATAAATCGAAAATCAACTAAACTAAAAATTATATGTAGGTTTCAGCAACAGGAGGTTAAAATCGGATGACAATCTGTTGTTTTAAAACAAGAAAAAATACTATAGTGAAAAGATTAAATTACAGACAAATTGTACCCAATTTTTGAATTAACTCTTTTCTTGCCTAAATAAATCATTTTATGGGAACGATTTTTAATATTACTACTCTGGCACTTAAAAGTATTGATTCACATGTAAATACTTACTAAGTTCAGTTCAGTTGTTTTACAGGGAGGTTATGAATACGCTGGTATAGACAACTTATTTAGAGAACGTATTATAGACTCATATATGAATAATAAAAAAGATTAGATTAAAAATTAAAAGATTAAAAATTAAAACTCAATAAAAACAGGTATTTCTAAAATAATAACGGATTTAATCATGTTGTTGATTCACAAGGTTAAAAAAAATCGTATGCATTACAAATACCTTAATGGTAAGTTATTAAGTGTAAAAATTTGATATCTACAATTTGATTTTATATGTAAAATTAAATATATATATATATACGTGGCTGAAGTTAAAAATCCTTTAATACATAGGGGTATTAGACACCTATGTACTAAAGGATTTTTAACTTAAATAATTTATTAAATAAATAAAATGGTCAAAAAAATTAATGTAGGTACATTAGTATCAAGATTTACATGACAATACTTTGTACTTGAAGTTTAACCCTATGCCTTTAATTAAATCTTTTTAGGTAAATTGTAATAAGTCATGTAAAATATAAAATAATAAATTTTCAAAAGAACCTAGGAATGACATCTCATGACAACAGCGACAAGTTCACGCTAACAACATGACCCATTCAGAAAGCAGCTCCCAGATAGTATGCCGAAATTCGTGCGTTAGCCACCCTACGATAAGCTACCCTCGCCGGCTGCCAGATGTCGTGCGCGGCACTTCACAGTATTTGACAGCCAACATGGCGTCTACCGTCCCAGTTGCGATTACTTCGCAAACCGAAAAAAAAACGTGAACGCTTCCATTTTTGACGTTATAATTCCATATAGGCCTAGAAAACAATAGGTTAAAATCACACAATGAAAATACATTTGGCAACAGGTACGTTTTTCTAATAATACTTATGTATCTTTAACGTCCACCCCTTCTAGTGAAGTATTGATTATGTAAATGGTGTCAAATGAATACTTATCTATTCGTTCACTAATTTGCTTTTCGTTGTTACACTTGTCGTGGTGGTTAATCATGTGTTGAGAATTATATTTTTGCATAGTTGGCAGTCATTATGCAATACGCATTATTAGAATGGTGCATCGTTTGGTGCATTGCGTTACCTAGCAACGACGAACAATGCTAAACACAATGTCATAATTCAGTGTGAGCGAAATAGCAATGATATTCTGTATATATACTCTTTTACATCAATGCGAAACAGTTGCTAATGAGTGACTTATGGTTCACAATTAATAATCACAAAAATATTTAGGATAACAATGACATTCTGTATATATAAAGGTAGATACGCCATCCGTGCCTCAAAAACGAACCGCCGAAGAGAGTACAGGTTGTACTCTTTTGTTTAGGTAAACGTGTTCGAAATATGTGTATGAGTGCGGTCACTGCATCCGGAACACTTTTTTCGAATGTTTTGTGAGCATATCACGAATCCATACTTTTAAAATCATTGAGGGATTTGTATTGTGTGTTGACCTTGTTTCATGGTTTGCGATGTTTAAAGCAATTTTTATATTACCTCTTCCCTTAAAAGTCTGAATGATTTTCTAGTAAATATAACTAAAGGAGCTAAAATGAAAAGCATGGTAAATGCTTCAGGCGTTATTTTTTGTATTTTGGTGAAACTATTATCAATAACATTTACCAAAAAACATAAATGTATTGTTAATGAGTGTCAGTGGCTCATTGGTGTGGACTGTTGCCTTCCGATCTGGAGGGTGCAGGTTGAAATTCAGCCACGTATTTTCAATGTATTTTCTTATGTTTGAAATTATATGTACGTTCATCCGACGCGGTTAAGGAAAACATTGTGATGAAACTTGCGCACGCCTGCGAAGAGATTCAAAGGTTGTGCGTGAAGTCGGCCCACGTGGACGATCTAGGCCTATACACCCTTTACGGGTAGGCCTTTACAGGCGTGCCCCTGGGTGGAGACATAATGAGCAGTTGATGATGATGATTATCATAAATGTCTTATTTATGTACAAAGCTATTACAAATTTAAAACTGTAAACTATATTTACAAAGAGTAATACAATATCTAAGTATGTTAAATTTAATGGACGTGGGTTAGATCTAAAGCTTGCAAACAATCACTTGTAATTATTAAAATATCTAAGTAGTTTGAAACAGGTACACCTATATAAAGTTCAAATGAATGTGTAAAAAACTATATTTAATATAATATAAACTTTTAACACTCATATCTAAGGATAATAAACTTAACCTGTTAAAAAGAATAAACTATTATTATCATAATTAAATCATAACATAACCATTACTAATGATACTAACTTGATGTAAACTTCTGCAGGCCGATCGCGAAAAATTTTGACAGCTATAACTTAACTACACTTGTATCGAAATACAATGCATACGTCATTATTTTAAATAAAAAACAAAATTTAAATAATATGATTTGCAACAAAACCACACGGCAAAATGTGCCTAATAGACATATACTATGCTGGTCTTCCGTGAAAACCAGCTGAAGAAAAATGCCATAATGATACGCGCAACGCAAACGGCGCGTGTAGTTATTTTGGAGCGATTGGAATAAATGAAACTAATTTATGCTTTTGTTTATTTTTGTTTCAGATATTGACACGATCATCAGATTATGGGCCATAGGAAAGGTATAATTGATATATTTTAGTTATTCTTGTTTGGAAATGGATCCAATATTAGAAAATGAAGCCGCTACGTCGGACACTCCTATAAAGTATGGGAAGAAACATAAACACAAAAAGAAAAAAAATCAACTGGAGCCACAGATAGATAGTCAAACTGTAATCGGAGAAAAGAAAAAATTTGTTGTTACCACTTTATCAAAATCGGATGAAAAAGACGTTCCTTCTGGCAATGTAACTTCAAGTAATGTTCACACTGTACATTTTGGTACGCGCGGTGTGGAATCGCAAAGACCCCACGTAAGGTCAATATTTAAGGATCGTGACACATCTCGTCCTTCTAGTACTGAAAGAGAAACTGTTGATTCTAAAGAATATGAAACCTTTCACGGTACCTCATCTAGTCCACGTAGTTCTATTTTTGATATATTTCGTTTAAGAAGAAAAAGTGATGCTAAAAAGCAACTAGTAAAGCCACCAAAAATTGAAACCCAAGAAACTTCTAAAGGAGAACAAAATGTAGGAGAATTAAAAAAGATGACTCGCATAAAAAATATTACCATACAGTAACAGGAGTATCTTCTCGGAAGTATAGTCCCATTACTAGGGTAATGGATATATTCAAAAGTAAGCCACATGCAGAAAAAAGTCAAGCTACTGCGGACCCAGTTAAAAAGAAAAATACTAAACAAATTCGTCGTTCTTCTATTGAAACCACTTCACCTACTTATCATAAAAATTCTTATGCTTCATTAGATCCCGTACAAGCTAAGCAACTATTTAGAGAAGTTAGAGGACTTCCCAAATACGATCCTTACCTTTCGATTGTACAAATATCTTTAGGCGGCAGAGATAAAACACGACTCTTGTTAAACTTTTTTAAATATCATAAATGTTATGAAATTTTACCTAAATCTGCCAAGGTCATTATATTTGACACACAGTTTCTTGTCAGGAAAACTTTTCCTACTTGATTTCGCATGGTATTCGCTCTGCGCCACTTTGGGATGCTAACAAAAAGTTGTTAGTAGGAATGATTACTGTTACGGACTTTATAAGGATTCTTCTACATCTTGAAGATGAAAATATTTCAGTAGAAGAGTTAGAGCGACATACACTTCATAATTGGAGAAAAATATTAAAGTTCACAAGAAAAGCTTTATGTAGTGTAGGTCCAGATCAATCTTTGCACGAGGCTATTAATTTATTACACAAAAATCGCGTACATCGACTTCTGATGATTGATCCTCAGTCTGGCGATGTTTTATATATATTGTCACATAAAAGAATATTAAGATTTCTCTTTGTGTATCTTAATGAATTTCCTGAATTAACATTTTTCCATAAGACAATAACTGATTTGAAAATTGGTACCTTCGACAATATTGTTTCAGTAACAGATGAAACTAGTATCAAAACAGCATTTCAACTATTGTTAGAAAAAGATATTTCGGCTTTGCCGATATTGGATGTGAATGGGATACTTATTGATGTATATGCGAAGTACGAAGTCTTAAACCTTGTCAGTGAAAAACTGTATGCAAATTTGTCTGTAACTATAGGGGAGGTAAGAAACAAAAAGAAAGACTGGGAAGAAAAAATCCAAAAATGTCGTTCAAGCATTACTTTATACGAGGCCTTAGAAGTTATAGTTAGAACTGAGAGTCATCGATTATTGTTAGTTAGTAAGGAAGATAAACTTATAGGGATTGTTTCGTTATCAGATATTTTAGTATATTTGAATAGAGTAATTCCTACAGAGAAAAAAGTTTCTTCACTTCAGGAAATATTTAGGCCGTTAGAAGAAAATAAAGTTGCAGAATCGCCGAGAGAATCTGAGAGTGAAGTTATCTCTATTGAAGTTCCAACCTTGAAAACTGATACCAAAACATGTTTACTACAAGTGAAAGAAACCATATCGGTTGAAAATGAAACGGAAGAAAATTTTACATTAGATGCGACCGAGGATAAGGACAAAGAAATTATTTTGTCTAGTGAATCACCTGAAAGTAATGTAAATTGTGATGGCACCCCAAGTGGAGAGCCCGCAATAGTTCAATCTACAAACGATGACGAAGACGTCATTGTTGTTGATAATGTTATTAAGTAGATCAATTTATTTCCAAAGAAATTGTGATACCTAGATGAAATTGCCGAATCAGTATATTTAATCTCAAAGTATGCTTTTGCTTGTATGTTGATATTGTAATATAACTTCGTAATCATTGATAGACGCATCAAATACCACATGAATGCCTTATTCATTATTTAATTCATTATAAAACATTGCTGAAACTTAATAAAATATTTTAGCAGTAAATTTTAGTTTTATTCTTTACTAACGTTTAAGTTCAGGTTTGTCATGTTTTGTAATGAAATAGTCGCAACGATATGCCAAATTTGAGAAATAGTCTTCAAGAAGCTCCCATGATATAAGGTATAATAGACTATTACAGCTTGAAGCACACGAAAGTAGAATGTATTCAGTAAAATATGTCATTTCTTTAAGTCTGATAGTATGATATGGTATTGGTTAAATCAAATGGTATATAAGCTATTTCATGCTCAACAATTACGGTTCTGTTATTTGTTGTGAGATTAATAAAGCTTATTCTATGCTGTAGCTGCACAAAAAGAAAGTTGAATCCTGGTTGTGCATGCCCACAGCCATCCAATAAAATGTGTATCTAACACTTTTAAAACAACTTTAGACCAGGGCAAGACTCGTTAAGCGTAGATAATGAAATAATTGATGTTTATTTATTTTAAATTCTGGGTTCTATATTTCGTTTTTAAATAAAATATTCCTATAAAAATTTTACAAATTGGACTAAAGTAGAGGTTGAAATTTAACATTTATCCAAAATATTTTGTGGTATCTTTCAGATTCTGTATGTTTCCATTGGCATGTAGAGGAAATTCGTAGTTTATTAAACGGGAGCAATTACTGCGAAACCAGTTAAAACAAATAAACAAGCAAGGTCACTTACGCTGACTTGTAACTGCGAGAATATAAATTTACTACTTTATTATTCGTATTGTTGGTATCCTGTAGAGGCATCAATACATCCTGCAATGCAATATTGAGATTGTAAGTAAAATGTAAATAATTGTTAATAAAAGTATTTCTCGGTCGTGTATTTGAATTGTAGAACATTTATTATTTTGTTTCATTCTGTAAATACTCCTACATGTAAAGGACAAGATTATTCCAAATTTTTAAATGACAATATCAATAATCTTGGTTTATATACACATTTCAAAGATTGGCAGCTCTATAAGTATAAAGTCACGTCGAAGTGCAATTAAATGCAGCGTGGAGACGCGACCGGTCCCATCGCATCGACCCCGGAACAGTGTTCGCTGCCCCAAGGTCGAATCGTATCTTTTACTTTTAGCCAGCATACTTTATTATCTTAATCTTGTCTCTAACTGATCATGTTACATATTTACGTAAAGCACTTTACATGTTATTTTATGATGTAGTCATAGGTAGGACACATTTTCCAAACCGGTACTGGTAAAGTCATAAAAATATATTATAATTACAATTGACGATTTCAAAGTATCTTGTAAAAGATTTATTGGAATAAATTTATTTTGAGTTTGATAAATAATAGGATAGTTATCGTTGCAGTGGTAACAGATTCCATAGGTATTATAATAGTGTATTCTGATGTGATAAATTTATTTAATAAATTATATGGTATGAAGTAAAATATAAAGCTTGATTTTTACGTATCGAAACTTGTTTGTATGTATTTATGAAACCTCTTTAACAAAAATGCCGACGTTTATATATTTTACTCTATTAGATCAGAGTTGGTTGGATTATTAAACAATAATTCGATGGATTATGTTTCACAGTTTTAGTGTTAGTTATAAAAGTGAGGATAACTTGTCAAATTAACATACGAAATCGAGCTACAGGCTACCCACTCAGTGCAAACCGGTAAGCCACTTGACAGGCCGGCTGTGTAAATATGGAAGCTTGTCGCGATTGTGCGACGAATCTGCCTACACTCGCCCGAGATGTGCCTAACAATTGCACTTCGGACACATTATGCAGATCACTTTCAACATCTAGATCACCGTTACGTAAGTATTAAAATTTTAAACTAATAATACCAGTTGCAAGTTGAGTAATTTTAGTTATTTTAATATTATAAAGGCGAAAGTTTTTCTCTATGTATGATAGTTACTTTTCCACGTCGAATCGGTTGAAGCGAATTCATTAAAATTAAGTGAGTAACATCGAGGTTAGCTGACATCCAGGATGCACATAGATTATGGTTTACTGCAAATATCTTATACCGACGGGTACAGCTTCTAGCCTTATACTGATAGAGGATAAAATTGGTCACAAATATTTGACTTTTTACTTGTTGAGGACTTATTGTTTCATGACTTACACCTAAAACTTTGTTGGGGTATATTTATGCTATCACACAATTCTTTTTACCAGACTGCAGCAGGAGGGTTATTTTGTGACCATAATTCAAATAGTACGAGTTCTATAGTATGAGTGTCCAATATTCGGTCGCGTGTTATCAACCATGCTTACTTGATTCAATCTATTAACAGCTTAGTTACACGTGAATAACTCAGAATCTTCGATCGGTGTCGAGACGTGTTGCTTAATAAATAATGCAAATTAACATATTAATCGGCAAAGTAGAGGTCGTGAAGTGGACAAGTTTACAATTCTAGATTAGGCGGAGCGGTTATTAAATTGCAAAATATTTTAAGCTTTCAAGGATCACTATTTTTTTATCGCCTTCCAGTGTCTACTACTAAGGTACGAGATTTCATTGTTAATTTAATTTTGTTTTATTTTCTTTCTTATAACTCAAAGCCACGGCGATATGTAATTTAAACGATCGTGATTACTAAACGAAATATTGTGTTTTTTTTGACGACCCATTTGAGCGGTTGAGACGTCGACTGCAACACCAAGAGTTCTGGGTTCGATCCCCGGGCAGTGCAATCATTTGTGTGCATGAACATGTCTGTTTGTAATGGTCTGGGTGTTCCCTATGTATAATATGTATGTATTTACAAAAAAAATATAAGTATGTTTATCCGTTGTTTAGTACCCATATACAGGCTTCACGCTTAACTTGGGGCTAGATGGCGCTGTGTGAATATCAGTGGATATTTATTACATTATTATTATTGAATTTGTTAATTGTATAAGAGAAACTTAGTGTTGTTGTACTTAGTCTGAACGTGTACGGGAATCTTTTCAGACAAGTATATGACCACAGTGTTTAATAATATGAGTTACAAGTATAATACTCGTATAAGTTCTCGTTATTATTAAATTTTTAAATTCGTGTTCTTATTATGTGCGGAGTTTGATAGTTTTGGGGCTTGCATTCAGTAGGTATTATTTTCTACTAATATTTTACTTGCGTGACAACATACCAACAGCTTATATCTAACTTGTACGTTATTTAAGCAAACAGAAGATGTCTATCCAACAAAATATAGGAATCCTGAAAGGAATCCATGAATATGAAATGTAACAGGAGGTCAGTAGAGGTGAATAAGATAATCTAATAACCGCTTGAAAGTAAACACGCAACGGCCGGTCGTGCGACGATGTTAAAAATGTTTCACAACGTTACGATGAGTGAGAGCTGCGAGATTTTACAAGTCATTGAAGACACAATTTATAAAGTTGCCAAAGAGAATGGATTGATTACTTTTTAAGTTCTGTGATAATGCGCTATGCAACAGAAATGCCTGGGGCTGGTACTCACTCTTTATTAATGATCGTCATTATTTTTAAAACATCTTATTATTTGTGTTTGTAAATATAAACATATATTCAAGGTAAACCAAGTTTATTACTTGATTATCTATAACCGCGGTAAAATACGGTAGTTTTCAATATTTACGCGTCTGTAAAAATATTTAAAATAAATAAATTATCGAACTATTAAATAAAATAATAATTTACCTCACCTGAAATATCGTTTTGTTTATCACAGCCAATGCGAAAATACACATGCATTTGCATTACGAAATGCTGACTGTTCAAGCTAGTCCGAATGATGATGGTTGTAATGATGTTACAAAATTTATTGAAACTAACTGTAAAGCCTAACTCAAATGTAGTGTTACGTGAGTGAGAGTAAGCATTTTGTAACACCAAGTAGTGAAGCTGATGTCATAGCGATTGGAAGCCAGTCGATGACCCTCTGACACGGCTATTAAAAACGTCCAATAGACAGTGACTGATACACCGCGAGTAGTGCGTAACTTTGCTTTAGTATTGCCGGTGCACTACCGTCGGTTTTCACTTGACGCTGGCAATAATCATAAAGAATCATAAAGAGATTCTTAGATCAATTCAAGCGCCCCGTCACAAACCTGATACACGAATATGGACTGAACCTTCCTTGCGTTACTTGTACATGCGATAGATAAATCAGAGGAAGGCCACATCTCTAGGCAAACTTATAGGATTAAGTCGATCAGAAAGAACGGGATCGTTGACGGTTCCACCTGGTTTTTGAATGCGATTGAATGATTACGAATCCAACGGTAACTATTTATTAATTTTCACAAACACCTAATTATACCGACCTAATTATTTATTCCAAGGTATTTGGAAAAACTGCATGAAATACATTGTATTAAATAAAAATCAGCATGGTTTTAGCAAAAACCACTCGACGTATTCGGCTGTATTTGAGTGTACCTTTGAGATACTGAAATCTTAAACAAAAACCAATGTGCTGTTGTTGTTTTCATGGATATGTCCAAAGCCTATGTCAGGGTAATTAATACATAGTGTATTATTAGATAAGTTAGACTCACTAGAAATATGTGGTGAAGCCATAAAGTGGCTTACTTCCTATCTGACAGGCAGAAAAGGACTGGTACAAATATCGCACTATAATGAGGCAAACCGAGTGGTGGAGCAATTTCGCTCTACCGTAGAAGATGTGTCCGGTTCTATACCTCAAGGGAGTGTCCTCGGGTGCTTACTATTCTTGGTGTACTGTTTGCTGACGATGCAACGCTTATCGTTCCATGTAGCTATGATAACTTAGGCAGTCTTAACAATAAGCTATCTGAGTCCCTTACAAAAATTTCCACCCATTTAAAGAGTATAGGTCTAGAACCGCAACAGGTTTACCTGTTTCTCTGTTACACGAAGGTAAACAAATCGAGGCAGTTGGAACTTTTAAATTGCTAGAAATAACTACGGACGAAACTGACTTAAAAAAACCATGTAGACAGTGTAATTGGTAAGTTAAGCCAGTTCTCGTATGCCTTACGTGAACTGCGGAAAACTTCAAACGCAGAGAGTACGCTCATAGCGTACCACAATCACGCTGCTGCCTGGATTAGATATGGAATTGTGTTATGGGGAAATGCTACCAATACACAAGCCGTAATGATCCACCAAAACGATGTCTCAGAATTGCTTGCCCTTGCTGCCCGGAGAGACTCATGTAGACTACTGTTTCATAAGTTTAAAGTGCTAACAGTAACATGCCTGTATATTTTTGAATTATGTCGTTTTATAGAAAAACGCACAAACTACATATTTTAGAAAAATTGGGGTTTTGCCGGGAAAATCTAATTCACGACGCGTATATAATTTGGTGTTGCCTTCAATCATTATATCAAAATGGGAAATTTAAAGGCAATGAAAATTTATAACAATTTGCCAAATTCCATCAAAACCCTCCGAGGTGATAAATTTGAGCATGCTTTAAAAGATTTATTATTACAGAGAGTGTATAAAATAAAAAATACTTTGATGATAAATTATTGAGAATATGACTTTATTGTAATTAATGCCCATAACTTTGACATTTGTTGTGTTGTAATTTTAATTTGACATTATTTAAGGATATTATTTTTAATTGGAATTGGATTTTAATCATGACATATATAATAATAAATTGATGAAAATCTGACATATGAATTGTAATTTTAATTTGATATTATTTAAAGATATTATGTAATATTGGAATTGAATTTTATAAAACACCTTATTTACTTTTCTTAAATCACAAACGCATTGAAAAGGTTAATTTGTAACTCATCACTTCCAACTGCCCATGTAATAAACTTATTGTAAATTTCTGTGACAAATTAATTGTGAATAAAATAAATAGAAATCACTGTAGTGGTGATATAATAGGTAGTATTATGTACTAATACACGGGTGTTATGGAGAGAGTATATCAATTCCTTTTATAGGATTTCGTATTGGACGACTGCGGAAATTGTTAATTTCAATTTATTGTCTGTGGGATTGTTAGTGCCACTTGCCTTCCGTGCTGCATCTTTAGACCTCATTACCATACAATCCATATTAGGATAACGAACACGGTGTAGCTTTCAATTAAGTTAATTAAATAATTTTGATTAAAACTATAATTAATAATATGTCTAATGGTTTGTTAAAACTTACGATCAGTGCCAGCCAGGTTTTGTAAAAGACGACTAGTTTGAAAAGAAATACGTTCAAATTTAGTTACTATGCCGTGTGGCATTAACCAATTCTTGAATTCATTATCGTATCGTTTCGTAGACTAAGTGCTTACTTCTGTTCCTTTGACCAATCCGAAACATCAATTAGGCTGAACTTAAAGTGGTGGATAAAATTACCGCTACTGGTAGTTAAAAACGAGTATGAATACGGTTATATTATGTAAGGCTTGATAATTCTACATTTATGGTGACTATTGCTGCAGTTTAATATTAGGACTAAAATTATGAATGAAAAAGACCTCTTCCAGTGATATTTTTCAATAGTTTTAGTCGGTCTTGTCGATGAAAACATTATAAGAAATTAAATTAATTGCAATGATTTGGTAAATTAATAGTAAACGTATGATTCCTAAACAATTGATGGACCAACGTATTGCGATTGGTCGCTGGTGGACGCTGGATGAGAAAAGCGGCAAGTGCGAAATGGGGGGTGATCTAAGTCCAGCAGTGGTCTGCAATAGATTGAAGAGAATTCCTTAATCGTATGAAACAATCAATTGATTTTAGTAAAGGTATGTTAATTGTAAGGAACAATTAATTAATTTATTCAATTAACAAATAAGTAAAAAATATACTTTTTATCGCATGTTGGTGTTAATGACATGTCGACGATTTTATGAAATACAACTGAGCAGCACTTTTAATCTTAACTTTCGACCCATCCCCTTATAATAAACACTAAAAATACTGTATAGCAACTTCAAAAAAGAAATGAGATCCCACCAAAAACATTTCATGTAAAATGTTGCCAAGACGACCACAAATGTTTTTAATCGGATTATCGTATCCATCAAGCAGGAATTAGGTAGCTCTTTGGAATATAATTTTAAGGAGTTAGTAAAGTACTTCAGCACCAAAGACTTTGAGTCTTACTGTGAGTGGAAAAGTGAAGGTCTGCAACCGGGACCGCAAAAAGATTTTTATGATATACAAGAATAGAGCGTATTCCCAAAAAAAGGTAAGCAACGCATTGCTAACTTTTCAGGGGCTCCTTTTGTCTATGGGTATTAAAATACTCTTAAGCAGGTCTCTCTTTCTCGTTTTATTTTAATACCTATATGTATATAGGTAAGGGAAAACCCTTTTTGAGATCACACATAGAAGGGAGTGTGAGAAGAGTGTGGCGGTCGTGTGGGAAGGCTTTAAGCTCTGACACCAGAGTTGGTCTGGCTTTTTAATAAACTGACAATGAATAAAACTACTAGATAAGATAGAGATCAATGTATCCCCATTTCTTTTGAAAAATGTAGTTAGATTATGTAAGGGATGTAAGACATTTGTAAGATGAGGAGAAATTTATAAGCTTCTAAAAGACCTTTGACTTAAGCGCATTCGGAATATAGGCATGCTTTATCTACGAGTGCTAAAGGCTAACTCTTAGTTGTACCTGGCATAATTAACGTGCTTTTGATAAACACAAGCCGAGGTTAGCACACAGCTTACATTAATATTATATTGTTTCATGCGCAATTTTTATGATCATAGTACAAATCGAGAATTCTTCAATATTTATCTAAATTTAAGGTATATACGAGTACTATAATAACCATAATATATTTGCCAAATTGCATAGATTTAAGTATTTTCTTTGTGCAACTCAAAATTTTACTTTTTCAAGACATGTATGTGACTACATATTTCTTATGATATAAAGGTTAAAAATTTAAAAGAAAAAACAAAAATATTGTTTATTTATTATTATTTATAAAATATGCGTCCAGCACAAAAAAAAATTTAGGTATTTAATTGTGTTCATTAAAACCATAAAATAGAATATTATAATAATATTGAATTGTAGAGTAGTTAAATAAGTTATTTACCCTTTTTACCTACAACTTTTTAAAATAAAAAAAATGTTGCGCGTGACTCAATTAGCAAACAGGCAATGATTAAGCTAAGACAAATTAATTATCTAGTTACGTATCTCAATAGGCATTATGACGAATCAGATTACAAGTTTTTGTATATGATTACTATAAACAGAAGTTAATAATTACGATAACTAATTCCTAATATCTTCTCATCAGACCTTTACGGTAAAGCTACGTTTGCTTTAAAACATTCTGTGCTTTATGAGTATGATAACAAAAGCGTTGTGACTGTTGTACTTTAGTTGACAGTACTGTGTTTCCTGTATTGGAAACTTGTACATTTTTCTCACATGATAAGGCATGACGCTGTTTGCCTACATTACATTACAACAATTATGAAGTTATTATGATATAGCTATGTTTATTTAGCATAGTAAATGTGCACGCATGTATTGGGAATGATAAATTGTATGTTGTAAGAACAAAATCATTTTTGTAAAACATCATATGTATTAGAATTTATTTAAGTCTAGGCAAACTTTAATTCTATCAGGAGAGAGTAGAAAAGTGAATGTCATAAAGTTCTTATCTCATCATCATAGATTTTATAGGAAAATGAATTAAATTTATAGAAATTAGTAAATATATGTATATTAATTACTTAATGATAAAATCTGATCAGTAAATATTTTTAGTTTGACATAACTATAGCTTTTTTAAATTTTAATCGTATGTCTTGAGATCGGAAGCAGTTAAGTGTGTTGTTTATGCTTTGCCACGAACGGGTCGACCGGAGTCAGATAAAAGGCACCTAGAAAACGAGCCTGAAACAATGCTTTGTGTTTATTTTGGCCGAATAAGGAGGTTCAGCGAGCCTCAAAATCTCTTATCAATCCATATATTTCCCTTTATAAAGGTGGATAACTCACTTTTACACTTTTCGAGATACGAATGTACACGATCGATTTAGCTACGATGCGTATGCTTACCTACAGGCGTAGTTACAAATGCTAGCTATGGGAAGTACTCGTAGCTCAGCTGATGTGGCTAGGCGGCTAGCACCTATTCCGCGCGAGTTTTATATTGCTTTCATTATTCTCCGATGATAAGTAAGGCATTCAGGTATCAAGACAATAAAGTTGCTATAAATTAAGGTTAAAATATGCCTTAAGAAGGCATATTTTTTATGATTTCTTAAGTTCGTTCTTGTAGTTTAAGGAACGAAGCTACTCGTAGGAACAAAATGTATATGTGTTGAGTAGGTTAGCAGTAATTTTTTACTATGTTGGTAAAACCACATTTCCTTTGTAGGCCTTCCACGAGTCGGCCTAGTTAGATTAATAAACAAAAGACTTTGCAAACCGTATAGACTCTGATATGGTTGCTATGAAACGACCATCATATATCGGTTAGCCGGCTCTACTTTTCCTTCGAAGTAAAGATCATCTTTCTTTTCAGTTAATTAGGTGTGATTGACCCGCAATTTCTTATCCAAACTGGGAGAACTTGCACTAAGTGACAGTTCTCCACGGGGAACGCTCGGATTACAAGACCTCACTTTAATCTGGTTTGCTGTTCCGTGTTCAGCAAACTTTTTTTGTAGTTGTAGTAGCTTCTTTCGCTGCTGCAGATTATATAGAAAACTAAAGAAAAAGTTGATGCTTCATAAATATGTTTATTATACATATTATAATCATTTGTAAGTGCATTTATTTTGAAATAATGGTCTCCTTTGAAATTGTAGGGCCCTTAATAACGATAAACTTTGAAGTGCAAAAAATACTTTACCTTCATGTAAGCGGACACCTTGTGTTGGCACCCATTCAACCTAGTGCATAATTTGTAGCTATTTAGAAATATAAGAATGAAAGCAGTCATAAAAATCTGTATAGGTAGTTCTAGGTTTATGTTAAATTGCAAGCGGGATTAATGGGAACGCATTATATTTATTCCTTTAGAATGTCTTCCCACTAAATCCTTGGCGTAAACACGTTATGCCCACATATTTTCTTCGAGAAGATTAAAGTAGTCGCTTGATAATTGATCAGTTCGAACTTATTCGTTACTGTCTTGCGCAACACTTACTGTGACAGTACAATATTAATTGATGATAGATTGCCGGTAATACGCAGCCTCCGGCATTTGAAAGATGAACATCTTATATGCCCCTGTACGTCTTGGAGGCACAGGAAATTGACGACATAGGTATAAACATTCAAATAATTAGATAGTAAGTAAAAAAACCTACTAGTGAAGTATATTTTTATGTCATTAAGTAAACGGGACGGTCAGTTCGCTCTCCTGGTGGTAAGTGTTACGCCTGACCATGGCACATGCACTGTGATGTGGTGTGACAATACATGTTTACATTTAAATAAATAAATATTATTATTGTTATTTTTACGCCGTTTCGACCTCTTTTTACATTTTAATTACCTTTTGATTTTTTTTGTCATTGATTTGTATTTCGTGTTTGTGTTGATCTGCCTAATTTTATTTTATTTGTTATCTTTGTCACAAAATTGTAAACAATCAAAAATAACTACTCGTTATGTTATCAACACTGCCCGGTCACACCGCTCGTCACCCGAGCCGACAAATTTTGGGTCTTTTAAACTCGGTTCATTTTAGTAGCTTCAGCGCTTTAATCCCAAATATATATTGCGATATAATATTTAAATATTTATGTATAATTTATATATTTCTTGTTTCTGTTGGAAGTTATATGCAAGCGTGGTTAAAGTTTGTGATTTAAGTTTGTGTTTTCGAAATTAATAAGTACACTACGTAAAAATTTACAGAAGTTACGTATCTTTAAAATTATACTTTACACATAAAGTACCTTCGCTTATATAATTGCAAGATATTACTAAGTTAAATTAATACTGTATTAAGTTTCGAGAAATCATATTAAGAGCAAATTTAATTGCAAAAAAACCTTTACGATTGAAGATTTTTAAATTTATTATAAAAGTTTACGATGATACTTATTAGTGCGCAGTGGCAACTTGTTGATAAAATCATTACAAAGTCAATATATTACCTTTACTAATTGATGTCATATCGAAATGGACATGGAATTGGTATCTGAGGAGGGAGTGGGTTTGCTCCATCTTAGAGCACGTCTCTCCCATTAGGCTAGTCTGTGCTCAAGAGCAAGTCCATCATGAATAAAAAAAAGAGTGGGTTTGTATTTATGTAAATTTTTGCTTGGTTGACCAGATACAATTTTCTATATGCCACACGTTTGATTGAATTTGCATTCACAATAGAGACGTATTGAATAACAGTAGACTATTGTTTGGGTTGGCTGTATAGGTATAGTGGGTATGTGCATAATTTATTAAGCTTTTTCTCTCTTTAGCAGGTGGCAGCGTGGGTGTTCTATTGTGAACGCTTTACCATCGAGATAAGGTGTCAGATTATTTTTATTATAAGATTTATGCACCGTTATTGTTTCGGTGACTTACTTCATAATATTCATAATTCACATAACGACATTTCCTTGTTACTTCCTCCTCTTTTGAATGCTACGTTGAGTAATTACCTTTTCAATCCAATCTTGACTTTGAATGCGTATTTATGAGCCTTCCACAAGTACGCAATCATAATTTGTTTTTTTTTTGCCAGGTATGTTTGAAAAGTACTTTTACTGTGTAGACAATTTAATTTTGACGGTCGTCTGGGTGAGTACCTTATACACATCAATTTCTCCAGTCACTAGTTGTGCTTTTGGTATAGCTGTTTTTCAGGATTAAATTAAATATTTTCCTCTGTGGCCAGGTCGTTGAATTGATCGGAGCTAAATCATGATCAGAAAATCAAGAGGTGAAAATGTGCGATTTGTCCCAGTTAAGTAAGGAAATTGCAGTTTGAATCAAACTAAATTACTAATTCATGACACGCTGAGCCGTTTGGCCTATCTGCCTCTCGGGGTAGTTATATTACACTATTTTAAAAGCCGTAATATAGATAAAAGCTTTTCTATATTTATCATTGATCTTTCTCGATTGATGATAATTAATATCATCATGTCAGTCCCAAAAGTCACCTTGTGACAGAGCACCCATAAGATATTAATATCCCGACATTCACGCAGCGCCATCAAACCCAATATCAAGCAAGAAGCTGGTACTATGGGTACTGGAGCTTATACTCGTAAACATATTATATACTTATTTATAATACATACATTTAATACATAGAAACCCCCAATACAATGCAATCAGACATTTCAATGCAAACAAATGTTAATGTTAGGGGATTGAAATCATTGGTGAAATAGCTGACTTCTGAACTATTACACCAAATGAATGATTCATCAGTGGCGTATATTTTACCTATAAGTACCGTCTTTTTGCATGTAACATTAGTCATTTTGATTGAGACCAATAGATAACTAAGAGGTTTCGTTTTCAGTGTACGGTCTGTTGGGTTCTTTTTGGATTATTCATCCCAAGTGTACTTGGTCTTATTGGTTTCTAACAGTTTAAAAAAACTATGAATATTTTGTTTATTTTTAAAACTTAAGTCTTATTTTAGGTAAGTAGGTACTTAAAAATATATGTAGTAACGTTTTTGTATCTGACTTAGACATTAATATGTTAGATTTCATGATCGAGCGAGTTAGCCTGGCTGGTAGACTTAGCTCGGCAGCTTATGCTCTTAGAAAGATATAGCCTCTTGACAGATATAGAAACGGCAAGATTGGTTTACTTTAGTTATTTTCATAGTGTCATGTCGTATGGTCTACTGTTGTGGGGCTCAGCTGCCGACATTAATACAATATTTGTGCTACAAAAAAGAGCTATTCGTTTTATCTACAACCTTAGACCACGTGACTTTCTTATGGAACTTTTAAAGAAATAAATATAATGACTGTAGCATCGCAATATATTTATGAAAATTTAGTTTATGTTCGTAAATACTATAACACCTTTAAGAAAAATTGTGATTCACACAATTTAATACTAGAATAAAAACAAACTTGCTGTTCCGGACTTGAGACTACATAAAATAGGTAAATCTTTTATAGGAAGATGTAAAAAGTTTTTCAATAAGGTACCGCAATATATTGTAGAGTTGCCCTTTCATATGTTTAAAGTTAGAATCAAACAACACTTTCTAAAAAAGGGTTCTACACTATTGACGAATATTTATGTGATAAAAATCCGTGGTCTTAAACTGCTCAGCTATTTCAGTGTTTATGATATATTGTTACATTAAGGAATTGTTTTTAAAAAAGGCAACACTGTTGAGTTTTCTTGGGTGCTTCTTTCTCAACAGGCCAAACCACTGAAACGCTTTTTTTTCAAAGCATCAAAACTCATATTTTTAGTTTAGTATTTAAATCGTTTTTTATTATATTTTTGTATATTTCTTGACGTTCATAAGTGCTTTTTGTAAGCCTAATTTGAAGCAAATGTTTTTGACTTTGACTTTGACTTAACGATCAAGTCCTTTATTTCGCAGAATCCTTTTTTTTAAGTATATTTAATGTCAAACTCAATGAGATAACTGAAGGAGATATTCCCATCGTAATAGTAAGGAAATCTCTGCGAGATGTTAATATTATTGTGACTTATGGATATCTAATATTGCTGGTTTCGTAATATGTGTCATGCAATCAACATTGAATACCGATTTTCACCTGACAAGATAGACAGGCGCATAGAATGCGGTTTTATTGTTGATTTTAGCATTCTACAGAAAATGTTGACGAGCACCGATTTAAAAGATTGCGATCGGCGTTTTAACTCAAGGAGGACCGGATCTTTCCGAAGCGGAACCAAACTCAGGACAGAACGCGGCGCGATGTTCTTGAAATGAAATTACCGTCGCCATCTTGTCGTCATTCAGAAATAATTAATAATATATTTAAAATTAATTTACTTTCGTAATGCATTTTGTTGACCTCTGAAGGAAAATTATTCACTAGATGTGAGCTTGGATCGCATTCGGTTTTTGTAACATTAGTGTTACATCATGCCGTACCTACTTAGTGTGCATGATGCTTATACCAGGGAATACAAGAAACTAGGGAAAAAGAGTAAAATCAGTTGTAAAATGATCCCCTCCGACCGTGAAAATTAGTTTCCACCCAAGGAACTTCCCACCAATAAATATTTATTATTATTTTTTCTCGAATTTTTATATTAAATGGATATGTGTAGGCCATAACTCATTAGTCGGACCAGTGTGAGTTATTCGTCGTAGGCCGCTAGAGCCTGTCGATTACAAATAAAAAATCTATAATCAGATACCAAAGTTATAATATTTGCTTTATTTAAACAGGAAGTTTGTACTCCGGGAAGAAATTATATTTTTCTCGTGAAGTAAGCAGTATATTTTATTAAATTACATTGACCATGATTGTAATATGTGATCAAGTTGCTTATCAAGTACTTCGAACGAGATCATGGTAAGACACTACGAGCAAAAAATCTTTTAAAAGAAAACATTGATGTAGCTTTAATAATTATGCAAATGGCTACAGCTTGATTTACTTCACTATCTTGGAACAATAATAAATCACAGTTCACTTCGAGGACAAGAAGAACTATTAAATAAATTCCTATATATACACTTACCTGTTGACACTTTTTAGGGTTCCGTAGCCAAATGACATAAAATGGAACACTTATAGATTCGTCATGTCTGTCTGTCTTGTCGACCGTATGAGTATTTGTTCTGTGAACCGCATTGTTATAACTATAAGTTATATGATAAGTATATAAGTTGTATTTTTGGATTCCCTATACTTGAACTGAAACTCCAGAATGTTTGTTTTCATCAAACCCACAGTTGTGAGGTATTAATGTGTGTAGGTTTTTTAAAATGGTATTAAGGTTTCAAATATAAAAAATATATAAATAAAATAGTTTGCGGGAGCGATACTTCCAAAGTGGTAAAATGTGCGTCTTCGACCTCAAACTTCTAAAATATGGGATTAATAAATTTAAATATATATATATCAAATTAATTACCACCACCATGTAATAAAATGATTAATGAAATTTATTATTAACTACTTATATCTATCAGTAGTTTTTTTGTATATGTAATAAATGTTAACTACTATTTTCTTTTAATATATCTGTAGTAGGTGCCTAAGTGGTCTCGGCACAGCGTTCGGCTTTGATCCCTAAATGCCCCGGGGCGTACGGTTTTTTTTTAGTTTAGTTAGGACATTACTGGCTCAATCATCTGAAGATAGAAAGACAAGTTCGCTCTACCATATTCAGACTGTAGCCGGAATCTGGAATGTTAGTCGTTGACACCCACTAATCCGCATTTAGCCCGCGTTTTGAATTACGCCTATCTACCTAGCTGCGCGAGGAGGCTTGGGCCGTTATAGGCTGGTGATGATGATGAGACGCCTAAGTAAATAATAATTATTTTATAATATTTACTGCTACGGAACCGTTATGGGTGAGTTCTTCTCGCATATGACCATTTTTAAAAAAATATAGTGGTTAGAATAATAATACGGTATAGTAATAGATTTAATATATCGTACATTTCTTAAAACAAACTTTTAGTTTAATACAACTCTGGAAATGATAAAAAGTGATCCCTGACTCTCTTAAGGGAAAAGTAGTGATTAAATATATATTAACCAGAAAAAAATAAAGATTTTTTCCGCAGCTACAAACGTTTGTTTGAATAAAGTCATTCATATCCAAAGGTTAAAACTTGTGTTTTATAGCTAAGAACGTATTTTTTATGATTCCAAAGCTATAATATATATTTACTAGCTTTTGCCAGCGGGTTCGCTCGCAATTTGAAGTATTATTCTTTTTAACAAGTTAAGTATATATAATTTTTGCGGCTTCACTTTTGTCTAGCGTTTGTAAAAAAAGGACCTACAAAACTTCTTCATACACAATATTTTATTTAACTAATCTGTCAGTAGGCGCTTAAACTATCAAGCTATTGGGTGATCTTACTTGTGAGCAAGTAATATAAAACTGTCCATGACAGAAGCAATATTCTCTCAAGTAAACACCCGCAAATTTGAGATGATATTTAAAAAATATTATGTTCGTCTTAATTTATTAATTTTATTAGGTACTGAGAGGTTAAAACTGAATACATTTATATCCTCCATCATCCCTTATTTCCCTGCGTAGAACGCATGGGAGTTCAATTCATGAAATCCTATTTGAGCAAACAAAGACATCGTAGTAGTTCCAATCTTTATTTGCAGTTCAATCTATCGAAAATCTATGAAGATTTATACAAAATTTCATCCCTTATTTTATCCCCTTAGGAGATAGATGCCTATGTCATAGCAGCTTTATGCATGACAAGACGTCTCAGCCCTAACGGTTTAAAATTGACAAAGTTTAATACGAACTCATAATCCTATCTTAGGGGATATCTTAGCCATAGTAGATTTATGCATGCAAAATCGCATTTCGCTCGGTTTAAAATTTTGAAATGTCCTTACAAACTTTCATCATCTATTTTATTCCCTTGGATATAGAATCAATCAAAATCGTTTTTAAAAGAAGCCTGCGTCATAACATCTACCTGCATGCTAAATTTCGTCCAGTGATTTGGGCTATAGATCGTCCTTGATAGATAGATCACTATGTCAGTCAGTTATATATATTTATAGATAAATAGATTTATTTTATTTATGTGCAAGTTTGCGAAACCGTGTTTTATTTAATTTTAACACATATACTGTAAAATTTAATTTATCAGTATATGTGTTAAATTAAATTTCGTGTTTTATTTTAACACATATACTGCCAAACGATTCCCACACACGCAAGCTCTTCATATCATATCCAGCGGGTTTCTTGTTAATTGTCATATTGTGTTTTCGGACACTATTAGTTTGGGTATCGTCCGCTTTCACTATTGCTCATCAAGTGATGCTGTGACAGCATAATTAAGCTGGAGGAACACAATCGCGCATCACGCGTGGAGACGGTGCGTCGTCAAGAGAGCGGGCATGACCCCGCAATGCCGGACGTATCGAAAGTGTCCATCTCTGTAATTGCTCGCCACTTGCGACCATTCAAACTCGCAGGATGTTTCGCGTCATATTGTAATCGTTGTCATTTTTTTATAGCCGATAGATAACTGTCGTAAGTACAAACGTTCATTATATTTTATTAAAATAGACCTTCTATTATGTATTTTATAAAATAAAAAATATATTTTTCTAGTCAAGAACCTATTTTCTTACATCCGCATCTTCAAAATCTGTCAACAATCTGCTCAAATCAACAAGAAAACATTAAATCTTAATTGACATTATGAAATTCTTAAATCAATCATTACCTTAGCATTTTTGAAACCCGACTTTGTCCTTATGTAATAATAGTTCCATTACAGCTGAAACATACGGATTAGAGACTCTAAGAGACGAAATCATTTCAGACAATTATGTGGTACATACATAGCTTGCAATGTCCTAACCAAACTGATAAAAATGACACAAAACACGGTTACTGCATAGTAATATCCCGGGGACAACGTATGGTATTCAAACTCATGACTTTCGGAGCACGTAGGTACTTAATCTCAATTTACAGATCTTTAAACCATGAAGGCAGTTCCTAACCAAATAGACAAAATGAGTTACGAAGTAACTTTCACTTATAGAACTTATGTCCTCCGCGTTTAATTAGGTTTCTATACTCGTTAAATTTTTATGCACAATTTTATTATCTAGGCAATATATCTTATGATTTTACTCAAAGTAATTCCCAATTTTAAGATTTGCTGGTAATTTATAAATAAGTTGCACGTTAACGTAGCCCACGTTGCTTTGCCGTTACTAAAACTTGCAAGTAGCATGTACCTAAACGGTTAATAAAACTTAGTCACTATAAAGAATTGCGTCACAATCTTATTTTAGAAGTGGAAGGCGGTAAAGATGTTTAAATATATATGCATATGTATGCGATAACAAGTTATATCTGGATTCGGTGAGTTTTCGAATAATTTATTTGCACATTATACAAGCGACTGACCAAAGCAATCGACACCCAGTTGAGTTCAATGGAGACCAATGCTCACACTTATTAATATCGAATAGAGTACATGTACAGTAGGCAAATAAGCGTTGATGGTTATCTTACTTCATTAATGATATACGCTAATAGCAATACACACTAATTATCTCGCAAGATAAAGCTAACGGTTGTAAACAAAGTGTGGAAAGCGCTCCACGTTGAGGATGGTTATGGCCGGTGTGTAGCGAGTCGGTGCGGTGTTCGGCGCAGTGGGCGAGGTTAACCGATTGCTTAGATCCGCGTTCACCTCTCATTGTGTAACCGCGACGGGAGGGGCGCGTGGGAACCGCCGAAAGCTTGCTATGCGCAGCTTCCGCCGCTACGGCCACATTAACACTAACGATGCATCTTGCACGCCACACGCTGCACACCCAAATTGATACGGTCGTTATGATCGCCAACAGGAAATTATCGCGTCCAAAAACAACAATTGGATAGCAACATCACTTTCTAATGCTAATAGCGATCTCAACGATCCTATAAATTATGCCGGGATTAGTATTGGAAGCTATAATTGTGAGCACGAGCTGAAACAAAGAGCATTGTGAAATTTATGATATGAATTCGTATTGTTTTGTAATTGTTTCCAAACAGCGCAGTGGAATAATTCATAAGTGCTGTTCCCAGCGGCGGCGTTGTTCGCGCGGCGACAGCTGAATAGGGCAATGGTGGCGGGCCGTTAGCACAGGGCAAGGGAGCCTGGAAGAGCGCGGTTGGTAAGCGGGACGAGGAGGGGAGGGGGTATCGAGTACAACGCGGCCGAGGGCGGAGCACCTGAGAGCGCCCTGACCTCCGACCCGCGGTGAAAGGCGCTCGCGCACGGGCCGACGACATAGCGTCGCGCCAGGTTTACGTACTCCGAAAGCTATACGCCACAAAAACACTGACCCATTGCCGCAGAAATTGGTAGGTATTACAGATAATAACCATCGCGTAGACGCAGATAAATTGAGCTCGAATACTCGGAAACTAAACGATGATAACATGTTGTCTATTCCGTTCTGCGTTTTGTTATACGCTCGTATTCTCGAAGGTGCTAGGTACTATTTATTTATTTATTCAAAAAACCAACAGCGTTATCTTATAGTTAGACTTATTCATTATATGTAAGTATGGCCGTTAGCGAGATTAGTGCAGCACTGGAGCAACTTAGAAATGGGAAGGCCCCGGGTGATGACGGTATTACGACAGAGCTCGTAAAAGCCGGTGGACAACCCGTCCTTAGGGCATTAGTTGAGCTCTTTAATACCGTCATCCACCAGGGAACTACACCGGAGGCGTGGTCCAGAAGCGTCGTCGTCTTATTCTTCAAGAAGGGTGATAAAACTCTCTTGAAGAATTATAGACCGATAGCGCTTCTGAGCCGCGTCTATAAGTTGTTTTCCAGAGTTGTAGCGAACCGTCTCGCCATAAGACTCGACGAATTCCAACCACCGGAGCAGGCTGGGTTTCGAAAAGGCTACAGCACCGTGGACCACATCTATACTGTTCGGCAGCTTATACAGAAGACCGAAGAGTATAACCAGCCGCTGTGTATGGCATTTGTGGACTACGAGAAAGCCTTCGACTCCATTGAAACCTGGGCTGTTCGTGAGGCTCTGCAGCGATGCGGTATCGACTGGCGATATATCGAGGTGATGAAGTGTCTCTCCAACGCAGCGACGATGACCGTTCAGATCCAAGACCAGCGGACAAGACCCATCCAATTGCGTCGTGGTGTGAGACAGGGGATTTATTTAGTCCCGAAACTGTTTACAAACGCATTGGAGGATGTCTTCAAGACCCTGGACTGGTCTGAACGAGGCGTCAACGTCAATGGAGAGTATATTTCTCATCTGCGCTTTGCTGACGATATCGTCATCGTTGCAGAGTCATCGGAAGAGCTTGCTGATATGTTGAATAGCCTAAATGAATCCTCCCGACGAGTTGGCTTGGCATGATTGAATTTGGACAAGACGAAAGTCATGTTCAATGACCATGTCATGCCACAACCGATATGCGTCGATGCATCCTTCTCGAGGTTGTGCAAGAATACGTTTACTTGGGCCAAACCATCCAACTTGCCGGCACAATTCGAGAGGGAAGCTAGTAGGAGGATTCAGTTGGGCTGGGCGGCATTCGGCAAGTTACGTCAGGTTTTCACGTCGACGATTCCGCAATGCTTAAAGACAAAAGTCTTTGAGCAATGCGTCCTACCCGTACTTACATTCGCAGCTGAGACATGGACACTGACTGCGGGATTGGTTCACAAGTTCAAAGTCACTCAACGCGCAATGGAGCGAGCTATGCTCGGGGTCTCTCTTAGGGATAAGATCAGAAATGATTTAATCCGTAAGAGAACTAAAGTTACCGACATAGCCCGCCGGATCAGCAAGTTGAAGTGGCAGTGGGCTGGTCACGTATGTCGCAGAACCGATGGCCGTTGAGCAGACGAGTTCTGGAGTGGAGACCCCGTCTCGGCAAGCGTAGAGTAAGACGCCCTCCGGCCCGATGGACCGACGACTTGCGAAAGGTCGCTGGTGGAGGCTGGATGAGGAAAGCGGAGGACCGGGATATCTGGCGCGAAATGGGGGAGACCTATGTCCAGCAGTGGACTGCGATAGGTTGAATAGGAATACCTCAAATGTTCCCCTTTAGAAATTCTCTGTACGTAATTTTAATACACTTAGAAACAAAATGCGATCGTTAATTAAACAAAATAAAACCGTAAGATTCAGTAAGTCACAAGTTTGCATCGAGAGCCTTAGGTGGCCATAATGACGCAACTTTCTCAAGCCCGCGGAATTAACCGCGACTGCGCCCCTAATGAAGATTGATGCACAGCGCAAGTGTATGACGATTAGCGAGAAGGTAACATCGTATAAACAACATATCGCCAGATAGGTTTATCCTAGGAACTCAAGTTTATAAATAATTGTAACTTACGACTCTTCTTACACGAGAGCAAGCCTCTTAAATGTATGTGTTAGTTGACCTCCAACTTCAGGACGTATATTGAATCATACCAATTCGCACGAAGTCATTTTTTTATGAAGTAATGTTACCGGACGACCACTTCACTTATCTGATGATAAGTGATACGCCTGCCCGTGACAGACGCATTGTTAAATTGCTTCTCAGTTTGACAGGTTAGAGGTTGTCATCGTCCTCTACATTGTTTATGTAGACGTGAGTATGGTTCAATTACATGGGATCCCTATGACATAAAAAAAATTTCATGGGAGGATAGGTAGATATATCGCCAAATACATAACTTGACGACAATATATCGGGCTGCAACTATATTTTTTTTTTGATTATTCAAACGATATTCTGTGTACATTTGAGGGAAATTTACATATAAAAGGGCTCACCGTCGAAATTTAGTTTATTTACACAAATTTATTAAATCACCCACTACATTAATTGACGCGCGAAACAACTTCGGTCAAAAAAACTATTTTCTATTGTTTTCACACGACAGCATATAGGTGGAAGAGCGTTACGATACCAGCTAAGATTTTCTATCGAGTTCATCAAGGGTATTGTTCCAGAGTTGTTATGTGAGCCGTCTGCGTTATCCCCTTGCCCGATGAATCCGATCAAGCCATTTCGGCATTTAGGCGGCTAAGAGCAGTTCATGCATAAAAATCTTATTGTTTTTCAATTTGACAATACTTAGTTATAACTTCAAAATAGAGATGTTGTTATGATAACAGATTACGTAACTTATGTAATTCAATAAGGAATATTGAATGTAGGTAAGTGGTGTTATGACAACATGATCATTAAACCCGCGTTTATCAATTTCAACGGGCACCAGCCATCTCAGACGCATTAGCGATAAATTATGAGATCGTTATCGTCACTAATTAACGAAAGTCTTTAATTGGCGATTGCCCTTAAAGGGGAATTAATTATCTTGTATCGCTTTGAGTTAGTTGCGAATCTTGCGTGTCGGAGCATGACCTATGACACCGTTTCCCTGGAAAGTACCAGTATCTTTGGCGCTCCCTCCGAACAAATACAGCTCGTTATTGCGAAAGCTTATTTTAATGGCGGCTCCAAAATTGCCGGAGGCGCTACGAACATTTAACATTCGTCAAGTATCTAGAAACGAGGGATGATTGCTGTTCGCTTTAATTTCATGTTGTTGTTTAGATTTTACGCTAATTTGATACGTTGGTATTTAACGATTGACGGTTTGTTAACTTATTAACCTCATTCCGATAAGACGCCAATTGGTTGAAGTCACTATTCTATTAACTGCTATTTATGTTTATTGTATGGTACATGTTAATTTAAGGTATGTTGAATTTTATTAACTTTATCACTTACGTATGTGAACTTCTGCTTGAAAAGATATAAATTTGTACATTGAAATATTATTATTGTGCATAATATCTGAAGGAGGCTTGTAAAAACACTAAAGGACACTGCAAACTGAAAAGCTTGTAGTCTATTAGTTTTTAGTCTATTAGTGTTTTTATAAGCGCCTTCTTACCGTCGTTAACCTTGTTTTTTTCAGTTCCTCCCATTATCGCGTAGGCGTCAATAAGCGCTTTTGGGAAGCTTTAATTCAATGGTGTTCGAAAAATGAATTTAATAGTTGCTTTGCTAGCAGAACAGAGTAGTAGTGGCTAGCATATATTTTCCAGTATAATAGTTTCCGTACATTCTAGAATAGTATATACTTACATAGGCAGAAGGTGAATGTAGATTGTCCCAGATTGGTAAGTATCTAAGATAACCCACATATTATTCATAAGCCTTTAAAAGAAAAACTGTTGTGAGTGTTTTTGAGGAAATTACTTTGGGTTTTTACGAATGCGTATTAACTATAATTTATTTAGATTTTCTATTATATTATAATATCTACCATTGATATACTTTGGTGCATTAATACTTTAAGCGCAAACAATGACTACTTAGTATAAGTAAAACAACAACAGTGCCGAATAAAATTACGATCAAGCTGCGCTTTCTAAGCGAGGAACATTCTATTTATTTAAACCATTTATGTTATTAAAAGCGAAGTTCACGCTTTTGTAATAATTCCTAAACCCCACTTACCGATCTTAGTTTAACACTAAGATATTTATTGAGTTGAATTTATTTAGAATTCACTATGTGTGATTTTTTCCAGTTTGGTTAGAACATCGTAGGCAGAATCACCTGATTTCCAGAAAAGCAATATCTTAGGACTTTTAATCAAATTCGTCCACTTCTACCACCAACGCACGCCAGCACATGCTGAGACGGGGTCCTTTTGACCACACAATGTTACATTTGTTGTTATGTATGTATATGTATTTATGTGTACCTATATATATGTATGTGTTTATATGAGTTTGTATATGTGTGTGTATGTATATATATAAATATATGTATAATGAATATCTATATGTATATCTACTTGTGACCTGTGTAACTGCTTTTTTTTATAAATTTCCTATATTGAATTTTAGGTGTGTAATGATAAGTGTAATTTTTGTGTCTATCAATAAATATTTTTTCTTTCTTTCTTAGGATGCTTTCGTTAACACGACACCAATCCACATTGGTCCCGTGTGGTGTACATCCAATCTCCATAACTATGTTGTGAGGGAAAACCTTACCCCTGCAGTTGGATGTTATAAGCTGATGATGATAAACAAAATAGAAATAAATTGATTTCTGCCGCCAACTGGAGAATAATTATTTACAGCATGGGATAAAATGTTAAACATTTTGCTTGCTTTTATCGTGTTTGTGAATAGCTATTTACTACTTAAGAATATGCCTAAGTAGGTAAAATCATTCTTATATATTTGTGTTCCGTAATAGAAAGGCAACTAGAGATACATAAGAAAACAATAGGATTCCTATTCTCAGAAAATTTCATGGAACTTCATGCAGGTATAAAAATACATTAGCATTACTGCACAAATATGAATTCAATGTATCCGTGACTAAATCCTGTGTTAAATCGATATTGCTATGTGAGTTTAGTAAGTATATAATATTTCTATTCTACAAGCTTGATTCGCTTAATACCATGACGAACATCCGATAAATCTCTGTAATTTACTGAATATAAAGGTTTACAATAAACATTCTTCTGTTAAATGAATCTGTATTATTAAATTACACAAATAAAAACACCTATTCTTTTTTCATCATCATTATTATCAGCCCACTGCAGGGCATAGGCCTTCCCGCACAGCATAGCTGTTGGGAGCCTAATCCGCATTGGGCCCACGAGGTGGATAACGGCCTAATCTCTTTATATTTATGCTATTTTTATTATTATTTATAATTATGAAGAAAAAAATATAGATTTTTCTTTTATATTAATATAACGCCTAGAGCTTAACATGATTGTTGTTTCCCTTAGGGTTCTTATCATGCCTACGTTGGTTTTGATATATGGAATAATTGTTAACATCCAAAAAACTGCACCCAAGCCTCAGATTAGTGGACTATTTATGTCAGAGTTAATTATACAAAAAATTCATTGTAATTTTTGTATTAAGTACATGTTAATTTTTTTTTTTTATTTCCTTTTATGGACTAAAATATTTATAGGTTACGGTACATCGTGTACCTACATTATAATTAATAAATTAATTAAATTATAGATCTATGCCATGTGGTGACGGATGATTAGATACGATTGTTATCATCACTTTTTTCCGTAAGTGCCGTAAGAGGTGAATTGGGGACAAAATATTTAGCAGGAAACTGGTAGCAGCTGCATCTTAGTAGACCCAGCTCACTACTATCTAACGAGTATGCTAAGCAAAATTCTGTAGTGGGCTGTCACTTGCTGCAGAATTATAATAATCCTAGTCAAAACTACAAGGCAATCTAGTTTATTTTGTTAATTAGAATTTAAAATTAAAATTCTATTTTGATCTACTTGTGTAGCAATAATTATATTTAAAATCGTATAATTCTATCAAATTAGCTAAATATGGAACGGGTATATGAATACGGATATTATCTTTATTACGTATTTATGTGACTTTATGTGACATAGCTATGTGACTTACGTTTCTGTAGGTAATTTCCATGCACTAATATATAAAATACAAAGCGCAGTTGAATAAACAATCAGCTAGATTTAAAAAAAAACTGTAGTGAAGAATTCATTATATTTATTCGTAATAATATATTTATTATTCAATGTGACTGTATGTGGAGATACAAATATGATATCGTTATTATAAATGATTTTGTTGTCTTACACTCAAAAATATACAAGTATTGAAATAACTTTAAGAAAGGAGAAGCTCACCTAAACTGAAAATAAAGTTCGATAAAATCCATAATGCAGCTGCTTGTTCTAGACCCCGAAAATAATCGTAACAAATAAAATGCCGATTATCTTAAGTAACACTATGTGCAATATTTTTCTTTCGTGAGGATTAGGACATTGCAGGCTTGAATCACATGATTGTACGACGAAAACAGTTTCCGTGCTTCAGAGGGCACGTCAAGCTGACGGCTACAATCCTAAGATGGTAGTTGTTAACATCTACTATACCGCATTTGGCCCGCTTGGTTTGCTGCGGCTTCATCTCCCCATAGCTATGCTGTGCGGGAAGGCATGTGCCCTGGTATAGGCTGATGATGATAATGAAAAACATTCTACGAGGTTCCGATAGTTCCATTGCATTATAAAGTTTTACACGGAAACTTTTAGATTATTTTAAACGTAATAAATAATAAAAAGAAGGAAGAGCTTGCTGAGATGCTTGCTGACGGAGTCATAACGAATCTTCCCGACGAGTTGGGCTTGGTTTGAATTTGGATAAGAAGAAAATCATGTTCAATGACTATGTCATGCAGGTTATGCAGAAATATATCTACCTAGGTCAAACCTTCCAACTTGGCCGGCATAACTTTGAGAGGAAAGCTAGTAGGAGGATCCCATTTGGGCTGGGCGGCATTCGGCAAGTTACGTCATGTCCTAACGTCAACAATTCCGCAATGCTTAAGGACAAAAGTCTTTAAGAAATGCGTCCTACCCTTGTTAACATACGCAGCTGAGACATGGATACTGAGTGCGGAATTGGTTAACAACTTCAAAGTCATTCAACGCGCAATGGAGCGAACTATGCCCGGGGTCTCTCTTAGGGATAAGATCAGAAATGATTTAATCCGTAAGAGAACTTAATTTACCGACATTCGCTTTTCGCCGGATCATTAATTTGAAGTGGTAGTGGGCTGGTCATGTATGTCGCAGAAACGATGGCCGTTGGAGCATAAGAGATCTGGAGTGGAGACCGCGTCCTGGCAAGTGTAGCGTAGGATCGAACGACCGAGGGAATGACGACTTGCGTAAGGTCGCAGGTGGAGCAGGATGAGAAAATCTGAGGACCGGTATATCTCGAGCAAAAAGGGGAAGACCTATGTTTAGCAGTGTACAGCGATAGGTTGAAGAGAATAATAAAAAGAAAGAAAATTTACAAGATAACTTGTAAGTAGTAAGTAAATTTTGAAGCATAGAAAGTTTTGGTATATTTTTAAGATATAAATAAATTCAGTTACATGATAGATAGTATCTATTATGTAACTGGAGGGTGAATATGTAATAACAATTTGCTGAAACCTAAGTTTCGCTAGTATGGACGCCAGAGATCCAGACACAATGGAAAATTTATTGTTTCTGACGCCTTTAGGTGTCATTGGTGTTCAATAAGTTAAATAATCACGCCTGGCTACTGGAGCGCCGGCATGTTGTAGGGAGCAGGCCGTGTTTTGTTGCCAAGAGCGACTTAAGTTGTCCTGCGCCCAATGGACGACTTGCCAAGTAAGTGAGTGACGAGTTCAACACTGAGGAAAGTGATGAACCTGGATATAAAAATAACAATAGGAATAGATGTAGGTATATATATAGGAATAGATGTAGGTAGACATAATACCTATTTAATTGTTACAGTTCACGTAAGGTCGGTCAGGTTCAGACCACTTTGTAATCAAGATAATTGTCGATATGTCTGATGTTATCCGGTTATATTGTGCCCATAGTGCTAGACTAGTATAAAACTCCGTGTTAGCGGGTCATATGGTTAAGTGTCAGTGTAAGAACATTTTTAGTTTGCCTGAGGCGGTTCTCAGCCGAAATCGACACCTCGCCGAGACCGCATCACTCAACGCTGACGCTTCGAATTAACTCTACGCCTATCTTCTAACTCGGCCATTATTTTCAGTAAATGCAACACTAAATTTGTAGATGGAAATTATTATGGCCATAGCAATACAGGGTGTGGCTGCGTGATTTTGCATAATATGGTGGCTATACTCCCTAAATTCAATTATTGTTTTTAATTTTAGAACAATGACCGACTACTGTATATCGATTTATTAAAAAAAAAACATATTATATGAACTTTACATGTTATTCGCAAATAAACAGCTTTCTTGAATCGATCCATAGTCTTTCCATGTAGTTCAAATTAAGAGGAAGATCGGACGGAAAAGAAAGCCTTGAAAATGTTTTCTGGAAATTCCCTAAGGGGAAGTATTAATAGTTTAACTCTTTAAGATGAAGATGAATTTTAAGTTTATCATGAAAAGTCATCTTTACTGTCGTTCATAACTTTTTTGTAAAAATATTAACATCTCTTCACATACAATCACGGCTCCAGGTATCATGTAAATATTAATTCCCCATGAAATCGGTTTCATTACCGGTTTTGAAGGAATTATACCTTAAAAGCTTTAATTAATTCCATGGAAAAGTATTCTACAACCATATTTTATTTTTATTATGGATGAACTTTGATAAATCATTAAAATGCTCAATTTCATGTTTTTGGTTTCAGTAGTTTAAGCTAGTTATGATCAGACAATAACAACTTGCACAAAAAGATTCTTGTATGCAGATGATGTCGCCCTTACTGCCCAAGCTTCGACCTTTGAGGAAGTAGAAACATCATTGACGTCCGGCTTGGGTGCGCTTTACTTATTTAATGTGTAAAACGCCCTAAGTCCAAATCCCTATAAGACTCAGTCTTGCGCGTCTAACCTACGAAATCGCCAAGCAGAGCGAATGCTGAATTGAACATGGCCTGGAGTTGAAATAGAACACAACCTTTATCCCCGGTATTTGCGTATTACGCTAGACTGATCTAAGGCATGATTTTCCAAGCCCATTGTTCAAATTCGTAGAAGAAAGTTGCAACAAGGAATAATTTATTAAGACGTTTAACAAAAACCATCCCTGTCGTACGAAAGACATGAGGGGTAGCCCCTCAGACAGGGATCTCGCTCTCTTATATCCCTCAGCGCGTGTACGCGTTCCAGAGGTACCTTGTGCAGTTGAAAAACAGAGACAAGAAATTGATACAAGACACCCACTGTATAACTATGACATACCTACTTCTCGTTTGAAGAGCGGGAGGGAATTCCTTGAGCAGTCAAATTTCATTGCAACTGCGTGGTTTCATCAAACCATGGAGCACCTCTTTTCGTGTCCCCTGTGTTCATCTGCGTGTACTATTCAGGACTTGAAAGCAGCGTCGGATATATCCAGGTTAACACATTCACAAATTTGCACACACATACACTGATATAATGAAATGGCCCCTTTTTTATTTTTTATTTCACTAGGTCGTAAATTAATGAAGGAATTCAAAATTTATAGACTAGTATCATCGGTATTGGACGGTTATGCACAGTGTTATCGCATAATCACATATGCATCGGGCGATTAATGGTAAAAGTGCACGGTACACTTGCACAACTATTTATGTTGGCTGTACTTAATCGTTAAACGTTTACTTACGAATATTTATGTTAGATGTTTAGGGTCACAGGGTTCTTTCACATGTCAATTACTTATATATTTAATTAAGACTTTTGCTGTCCATTAGTTTTAAACAGTTTGAATGACCAGCATATGTTACGTTTGATTAGTGTTTACGGTTACTATAAAGTATTTGTACTGTGGATTAGTGTTCACATCAATGTGTAGTATTTTGTGTATATAATTTTGAGCATGTTCTAAAGCATTAATACAATGACAAATATTTTGAGAATGTCAAATACTCTGCAAAAACAGCTATCAAACATTACAGTACAAACAGAGCCTTAACTCAGCTTTTTTAAGTCAAACAAGTAGTAAAATATAAGTAGTAAATTGGTAATTTAAAATTTGTACAAACATTAAGGACACAATAATTATGTATGTACTTATTTGACGTTCGTTTAACAGTAGACATAATGTTTTATTTAACTATTGAGACACAAAGCGCATATTCATCATCAGCCCATTTAAATGTCTCTACCGAGGGGCACGTGCCTACCTGGAAAGGGTGTCTAGGCCTTAGTCATCCGCGCGAGCCCAGTGCGGATTGGCACAACCTTTGAATCTCTACGCAGGCGTGCGCGAGCATGTTTCCTCGACATAGCGAGGAACGTCAGATAATATATTTAGAAAAATTCGAAAACATATCGGTACTTGGTGGGATTTGAAACTGCACCCTCCAGATCGAACGGCAACACACCACAGCATTGAGCCACCGATGTTTATAATATTAAAATGAGCGAAATAAGGGCCCAGGATCAATATTTATCTCCATAGTCTTCGTTTGGTCTAGGCCTCAAAGACTTAAATAGATGAGAGGGTTGGTATGTTATGCATATTCTGAGTTCAATGCGGGGTCAGATGGCCAGACGTTAAAAATAGTTTATTCGGAAGCTGCTCGGCAGTATTCACCACGGGTGTTATGTGCGAACCTATTCATATTCTTACTTACTCTCTTCATCCTATTGCAGATCACTGTCAGCTATAGGTCTCCAACATTGTGCTTCAGATATCCCGGTCCTTCCCTTTCCTCAAGCCTTCGCAAATCCTCAGTCCATCGGACTGGAGGCTGTCCTACGCTACGCCTGCAGGACGCAGTCTCAACTAAATAACTCTTGAGCTATGACATAGTAACTATTATATAATTTTGGTGTAACAATTATACATACAGTGATTAAGATTACGTCAAGACAATAGAGAACTACTCTTGCATACCTTTTAGTGTCTCTTCGACAACAGAGAAGCAAAAAAGCAATTATTTAAATTTAGTACATCAAAACATACAAGGCTTCTCTGGCAAAGAATTAGAGGTAGGTTTGTTTCTGGAACACATGAATGTGCATATTTTGTGTATAACTGAACATTGGTTAAGAAATGATAATTGTTTAATAAATATTAATAACTATGAAGTTGGTAGCTTGTTCATGAGAGGATCAGCAATTAGGGGTGGATCACTTATATTATTACATAATAGTTTAAAATATAAAGAAAGGAAAGATATTGTCCAGTACTCCATTGAACAAACTATTGAACTTTCCTGTATAGAACTTGAGAAATTTATAATTGTATGTGTATATAGACCACCATCATCTGATTATATTTTATTTGAATCTACTATGGAAGAAGTGCTCAGTAAATTTAGTAAGTTTAGAAAAAAGGTCATCATATGTGGTGACTTCAACATAAATATTTTAGATCAATCACTATCCTCTTCGAGGTTTCTCAATCTTTTTAAGTCATATAATTTATTTAATCAATTTAATGAGCCAACTAGGATCACCTCTACTACGGCTACTTGTCTTGATAATATTTTTGTGAAAATATAACTATTAAAAAATCAATAATTAATTGTTTACAATCAGATCACAGTGGTCAATTAGCACAGTTTGAACACCGTCATGACTTACAGCAAGTAATTAATATCCGTTATAGGCCAATTACTAATAACCGCATAAGTCAATTTAAAAATAATGTTGATAATTCACTAAATCAATTTAAACCTAATGATCAAAATGTGGATAGTCTTTATGAAAATCTTTTTTATACTATTAAGAAAAAATTTGATAAAGTATTTCCTTTAAAAAATAAAAAAATATGTAATAATAATATCAGATTCAATGATTGGGCCACACCTGGCATTTTTAAAAGTAGACTAGGTTATATGAGCTGTACGACTTGAAAGTATATACTACAGACCCTGAATTTATAATTTTTGTCAGAAACTATTCAAAAATATTTAGGAAAGTTTGTCATATGGCTAAGTCGTTATTTTTGCGCGATAAAATCAAAGGGTCAAATAACAAAATTAAGGCAACGTGGAATGTCATTAATAAAGAAGCTGGTAGGAGTAAGCCTCGTGATCATAACTTTACACTCAAAATTGACAACGCTATTGTTAATAAAGAATCTGATGTAGTAAATGCGTTTGAAACGTTTTTACCAATACTCCAACCGAAATTACTAAATCTTTAAACTCTAGTTCTTCTGCTGCTAAGGCTCTCCTTACATCTAGTATTCCAGTACGTGTTCAGTCATTTAAGTTTAGTCATATTAATTCTAACACAATTGTCAAGACTTTTAAGGAGTTAAATATGAAAAACACTGAAGATCTATGGGGAATATCAACAAATATAATTAAATCTATCATTGAAAGTATAGCACCCCAATTGGCATTCATATTCAATAAAAGTATAGATGAAGGCATATTTCCAAATTTAATGAAGTTTAGTAAATTAATTCCATTATATAAATCTGGGGCCAAAAGTGATCCATCCAATTATAGACCAATTTCCATTCTACCGTCGCTCAGTAAAATTTTTGAAAAAATAATATTTAATCAATTATTAAATTATCTTAATGCAAATCAAATATTGCATAAAAAACAGTTCGGTTTTACCAAAAATAGGAATACTACGGATGCAGGAATTGCCCTCATTAAGCACGTATATGACGCCTGGGAGAGTAAGCAAGATGCGATTGGGATTTTTTGTGATCTGTCAAAAGCATTTGACTGCGTCGATCATGAGACCTTACTTATCAAGTTAAGACATTACGGTGTATCAGATTGTTCAGTAAAATACTTAAGATCTTATTTGACGGGCAGAACTCAAAAGGTTGTTGTAAACGGTTCTAGCTCTTCTGGTGGCCCACTACGCATGGGCGTGCCTCAGGGTTCTATATTGGGTCCTTTACTGTTTCTTTTATACATAAATGACCTTCCTTCCCATTGTCATAAACTTTCTGACATAGTACTATTTGCAGATGATACATCATTGCTTTTTAACGTTAATAGAAAAAAAGAAACATTTGACGATGTAAATGGTGCTATCTCACAAGTAATGCATTGGTTTACAGTTAATAATTTATTGCTTAACACTAAAAAAACTAATTGTATAAAATTCTCATTACCTAATGTGAGGCAGGTCATCACCAGTATTAATTTGAATGACGAATGCTTAAAAATTGTTGATAGTACAGTATTTCTAGGAATTACTATAGATTCAAAACTCCAGTGGGGACCTCATATTGAAGCTTTGGCAGGTAGACTTAGCTCAGCAGCGTATGCAGTTAGGAAAATAAGGCTCTTAACCGATATTGATACAGCAAGATTGGTTTATTTTAGTTATTTTCATAGTATAATGTCATATGGTCTTCTGTTGTGGGGCTCAGCTGCTGATATTAACACTATATTTGTACTTCAAAAAGAGCCATCCGAGCCATTTATAACCTTAGACCACGTGATTCACTTCGGGAAGTATTTAAAAAAATCGATATTTTAACAGTAGCGTCTCAATACATTTACCATAATCTAGTTTATGTCCACAAAAATCTTCATTTGTTTGAAAAAAATTGTGACGTACATAACTTTAATACTAGGAACAAAAACAAACTTGCTGTCCCAAATCTTAGACTAAGTAAAGTAGGAAAATCATTTGTTGGAAGAGGCATAACATTCTTTAATAAAATACCACAAAATCTTGCCGAATTGCCTTTTCACCAGTTTAAATTAAAGATTAAAAAAACCCTCATGAAAAAAGGTTACTATACAATAGAAGAATATTTATCGGATAAAGATGTGTGGTCTTGCACTTAGTGTTCCAGTTACAAAATCTTTGTAATAAATTATTGTAAATCTATGTGTAGGTAAATGACAAAACTGTAACCACTGATATAAAAAGATTAAAAGAGTAACTCGAGTTTCTTGCCGGCTCTTCTCGAAGATCCTACTTATTCCGAACCGGTGGTAGAGTCACAAAAAATATGATAATAACAATTGACGATTCAAAAGTATCTGTAACAGATTTATTTGAATAAAGATTTTTTCTTTCTTTCTTTCTTTTCATTAATTGACAGTAACATTAATAATTATTCCGTTATCTTTAGCGGACTAACATTGTCAAGAAGGAAAACAATAAAATTAAAACTTTACGAAGCTGTAGCATGCTGTATATTAGTAATCTAAGTTGGGAAATCCTACGAGGATACCGGTGAATATTCAATATTTCGCAATCGCAGATACGACTTGAGGCAATTTCAAAATGTATCGAAACAATCAGTTCGAGTACTCGCAGCATCCGAACATAATAAATTCTCAGAAGTTACCAATGCCGAGCCACGCTCTAATATTTAAATAAAAGGACTTCATTGCCCACGTGAACGCACGTGTTTCAATAATGAACAGTAAGATTTATAATACAAAAAATAATTTGATCTTATAATGCGATTGTACTACATACCGAGACATCAGTGTCAGAAGGCAAGCCGAGACAATGGACGATTGCATGCGAATAAGGGAGAGAGTGATTTTCCATAATTTTAAAATAAATAAGTGAACCGCTAGAATGGAAGGCCGTCGGCCGGTCACGAGCGGTCGTCCAATTTTACGTGCTTACTGTATGCAGTATTAAGTATATTTATAAATCGGTTACATAGCTCGGTAATAATGTAAACAAACTAAAGTTTTACGTCATTTTCGAAGCTAGTGATTAAATTACCTAATTTGGGTTTAAGGTAAGCTAGGTTCTCAGTGTAAGTTTTGCAGATAGTTTACGTCACTTAATTCAAATATTATTACAGATAACACAGTCTATTCATAAAACTTTTTACTCGTACTTAGCTCTATTAAGTTATGCTTTCGTATATAATTATTACGAAAATTATGGATCTATAAATGCTAGATGGAGGAGACGTATAAGTATTTAGTAGTGGACTGAAATAGGCTCAATATAGACACATATCTTGTGTTAGTCGTAGATAGAGTGTGTAAGGTCGTGTGTCTAGATATCAATTTTCCATATTAATCCCATCATAACAGATTAGTATGGTTGGTATTGATGAAACGGACGAGAGAGGCAATGAAATAATTGGCTACAGGGACTTTACATCATTACGACACAAGTTAGCAATTGATGGTCCATTTTTGGATTGCTGGGATATTATTGGTGACAGTTGTCATTTTCCTACAGGTGCGCCTTGATTAGCGAATATGCCAAAACACTCTTTTAATAAAATACAAATAAAAATGGCTTGTTAAGGGCTTGTACAAGTTCTTCGTAAATATTATTTCCTGTTTACTTTACCACCAGAATGAGGATAAAAAGTTTTTTTTTTAAATAAATTAAAACATTATTTTCTTACACTAACAGTGTCTCATTACGAATACCTACATCCCGACAAAGAGGTGTCTCGTGATTTCCAGGAAATAATCTTATTATACGACGCTTTAAACAGTCTTAAAAGCAAAAGCCTCACATTTTAAAATTGTGATGCAATTATTTTAAACGCTGACATTGAAAAAGACAAGTTAAAATAATCCGAGAATTCCAAGTGCCCTTCACTTGTGCTCCGCGCTGATGCATTGTGATGGCCGGTGTATATAGACCGTATGAATTGAAGCCGGCCGCTTAAGCCCGCTCAAATAGGGAGACTTAGCGCGCTTACGTCGCTACACAGATCCCTTTCGAAACACCCACGAGATAAACAAAGAATTAAAAATCAATCGCCACAACAGCCATGTGGAATTAAAACTTAATAGCATAAAGAAACACATGAAGTATCCGCTTAATTCGAGTTGAAAGATCGATTCACGTATAACCATTTTATACGAGGACAAACATGTTGAGAATGTGCACGTTGAAATGTGTGATACCAGAAGACATCTTTTAAACTCATGGCGTATTTACCCTGGTGCTATCAACGATCATTCGGCACGATTGTAACTCTTTTAAAGGACGCGTTTAACATTTAATTAGCTGCAAAATAATATCGGCGTACACACCTGCCTCGGGGGAGACAAACATCTTACGTTCCTAGCCCCAAGTTTATCTAGAACACCTTCTTTGTCATAGTTACGAGCGTTGCTAGTGTCTTGTTACCTACAATGACATCCGTTAAACAATAATAAAAATGGGGTTACTTTGTCATAGCTTTCTATTCAATAATGTTTTTGCCATGAATGTGACTTATTATGTATTAAAAAGGAAGCTTTGTAAAAGACAAAGTTATTTCTGCAAATGAACGAAACGAAAACAAGTTGAATTTTTTAATTACAAATCATTTCTTTACGTATTTCACACCTGTGTTAAGTTATAAAGTATATTTTAAAACGAAAATATTTAAATATTTTAATAGTAACGACTCATTTTTATTATATTTTATCACTCGTATGATAAAATAACTCTGACAATAATATCGTCAAAAGGTTTGACAAAGGTACTTTCAAGCTTTACATTAAAATGAGTACGTAAAGTATTTGGATTTTGCAACGGGATCATTGAAATAAATATTATTGGTCACTCAATAGGTAGCAAAGTTCCTATAGATGTCCACTGCATTGCGATACATCCGGCAATTAATTGCTCCACGTATCGCTGATCCGAATCCACATTTGTATAATGCAAGCGTTTATAAATACGGTGCATATGTTAATAGGAACCTTAGAAGCTAATGCACGAAATGTGGGCAGACATGTTGACATTATGATATCTAACTGGTCTTCGCTGCATTACCAACAATTAGTCAGTGAAAGTATATGTCTGAGAACGTTTTAAGTTGTCAAACAGGAGTCAATTTCAGTGCCAGACGTATAAAAAGCGATATTGAATTAGGATTAGACCAATAAAACCGTTCAGTCAATCTAGATGTTACTGCTTCACTGATCAGCCTAGATAGGAACAGAATTAAATGCCAGATTCCCAGTGACTAAGTCCGGCTGATTATTTATGTTGGCTAATCTAGTTAGATATTTGGTAGAGTCTGCAGATTTCGTTGGTGGAATTTTCACTTAGCCGTCTATGCAATAAGATTTAATCGAATCTGACAAGAAAATTACCGTTGTTAAAGTATTAAGGAACGGAGTCAATTTATTTTTTAAGCTCATCGTGTTCGGTATGACGAGTGCAACCGGAAAAAACTTGATCACGGCATAAGTAATACGGCATGCAGGTAACCATTATCCATAAATGAACAATTCATTATACTTTTATTTATTTTCAATTATTGTCATATGACATTGATCTATGGTGGTAAATGAAGTCTTGATCATAATACTTGCTTGTTTTGTTCAAGCAATATTTAATTAATTTAAAACAATGGAAGAACGTTATTTATGAATTTCATTATTTATATTTTTTGAAATGTACTAGTTTACCTCATGGTATGATATTAGTTAACCAAAAGGTAAATTTAAATTTCAAACTGATTTTAATGTGCATTTTATAACTGTTGTTTATAGGTGACAAGATATATAGTTTTAATACTGGAATAATATTTAAAGTTTCAGTGAATATCATCAGCTCATTATACGTCCCCACCGAGGGCACGATCCTACCCGTAAAGAGTGTATAAGCCTTAGTCGTCCACGCGGGCCCAGTGCGGATTGGCCGACTTCATGCACAACCTTTGAATCCTCAGGCCTTCGCAGGTTTCCTCACAATATTTTCCTACACCGTAGGAACGTCGGATAACGTACATATACTCGTACTATCGAAAATTCAAAAACACATTGGTACGTGGTGGGATATGAACCAGCGCCCTATGCTCCATAATAATAATATAATAAATATTGTTTATTACTCAATAAGGTTTACAAACTTGTGGTGAATCAGCTTCTGTAAGTAAGTGTATACTTCTGTCTCGATCTGGCCTTAGAATCGAAATATAATGAAATCTGGTAATTTCATTTTATCTATATATTCGTTATTCTTAAATTTAAGTGTAGATATTATTTAACGACTAGTTCATTAAGCTATAGAGATATATTTCGCTATACTAATATCGTAAAATCCGTTTCACAACTCAACTGTAAAACGGATTTACATAATCATTTAATCAACTTGTGGGCACTAGAATAACGTTAATCTTGCATAAATACGTGTAATAGATATGAATGTCTCGAGTACAAAATACTTATAAAATTAAGTGTGCAGTCTTCAATGCGTACTAAAATTTATTTTCTTGACAACAATGGGTCATAAAATAATAACAATCATATAACGTAAATTAAATAATTCCTATATCTTATATATAGTAATTGTGCCATACAAACAAGAAGGTATGCCACGCTACATGTCTGAGACCATTTTAATACTTGAAAAATAATCTCGGAAAAAAATAAATATATAAATGAGTACTTGGTCTTTAAACTCTCCAAAACATTCTGTAAAAAACTACCCAAATCTCGATGGAGCTGCTTCTTTGTCTCTAAAAAGGTAAGTCTAAGGTAACTTACTGCGATTTCTTTTTTATTAAAGTTAATGTTGTGTGACTTCGCCGTTGATGGTGTACCCTTTCACGGTGACAAGCGAACGACTTCCCAAGGGTACAAAACAGGTGCTCCATGACACTTGTACCTGTCTGTCGCCATATCCACTACCCATTGATGATGGAAAATTGCCACTTAAAAAACGGTAATTTTTGCGTTTGACTTTGAATATCGATTTTCTAAATATCTAAATACGAGATTAACTTAGTCAATCTTTTTATTATTTTTTTCAGAATGGCTATCTTAAACTTATCTTAATAAATAACTACATGTTACGCTTTCAAAGAAAACAGGCTTTTTCGTCGTTTCTATTCGCTTCTGTAATTGTCTTCTGTGATTATTTACGTTTTTCTATCTTATTTATTTATTTATTGTTTATGCACACATACAAAATAGTCACAACAATATATAGTGAGAAAAAAAAGTACAAAGGTACTGCTTATTCCGAATGGAATTTCTTCCAGCAGTCCTAAACAGGAAAAAAAAACATACTGAGACAGGCAGACAAAGTGCGCAATTACACAAAGAAAATTACATAAATACATATTTCAAGTTTGTTACCTGAAACCTCACATTCTTTTATAAATATACAAACATATAAATATATAATACACTAACATAGATATATAATATAAATACATACATACCATACCGAATTTAATATATATATATACATAAACATACATAATTAAAAATCATTTCAGCTAGGAAATAGAACCCTTGACCCGTTTTTTGAATATTGAAATACTAGAGCTGTCTCGAATACTAGATGGAAGAGAGCTCCACAATCTAACTGCATGCACAGAGAAGGAATAAGAAAAGAAGTCCGACTTATGCGGTGGGAAAGCTAGCATTGATTTTAAGTGAGACCTACAGAGATCGTCAGGAATACGAGCAAAAGTAAAACGACACTTTAGGTACGAGGATAAGAACGATTATAGAGCACGTTGTATAGAAAGCAAAGAATACGTGAATTTCTACGAAGTCGAATAGGAAGCCACCAAGCTCAGACCGAAACTGCGATACGTGATCATACTTCTTGAGCCCAAAAATAAAACGAATAAAAAGATTTTGCAGACGTTCCAACATATTTAATTGCTCCTCTGTGGCATTAAGATAGCAAACGTCAGCATAATCAAGTAAAGGCAGTAAAATAGACTGGGCGATTTGGATTTGAATCTGGAAGAGCGATTTTTGTTGATTTGGGCAAACATTTTTGGAGAATTTTCAAAGAATGTATAGAGAAAAAATTTTCCGACTGACATCCCTTAAATGACAACCCAATCAAGGTTAGAATCAAAGATGACTCCAAGATTTTTAGCGGAATCAGACAACGGAATGGGGACGCCATCAAAACAAATGGGACAAACAGACGACAAATCCAAAGCATTACGCATACGCTTACCACCTTTGATCATGGCCTGAGACTTATTTGGATTTACTAGCAACCCAAAGGAACTAGCCCAGCTACTAATCTTACAGATCATCATTGATCGCTCCAATTGCAGAACCAACCTCGGCCACAAAAATGACGATACAGCTGCAGATCGTCTGCATAGAGATGATAACAGGAGCTGATAACACTTGTTACAGAATTAATGAAAAGGGAGAAAAGCAAAGGAGAAAGGACACCACCCTGAGGGACACCTGCCTTGAGCTCACACCAATCAGAGAAACTAGCATCAAGGCGAACACATTGCGAGCGCCCACGAAGATATAGTCAACCAAGCCAAAGAACCCGGTGAGAAATTGAAAGACTGCAGAATACCAAGGAGAACATCAAAATCAACCGAATTAAAAGCATTACTAAAGTCAAGAAGAACAAGTATAGTAAGAGATTTGTTCTCCATAGCTCAACGTATGTCATCAGTAACATTAACTAAAGCAGAAACAGTACTATGACCCATATGAAAGCCAGATTGATATGGATTCATTAGATCATTGGACAACAAAAATAGGAAAGCTGCCTATGCACAATGTGTTCAGGACTTTAGCGGAGAACGGTAAAATACTAATTGGACGGAATCAGAAGGGTCTGAAGGATTGGCAACTTTGGAAGAGGGATGATGTGAGCTAATTTCCAAGCTGAAGGAAAGGTATTCGAAGAAATAGAAAAATTAAATAAGTGAGTAAGGATAGGGAGAAAAACTGAAAGAGCAGACGTAATCATTCTTGAACAAATATTATCACTACCAACAGCAGTAGAAGAGATAGCAAGAATAGATTTTTAACCTCGTCCTCAGAGACAGTTTTCAGCTTAAAACTCGCACAGGAAGGTAGCGGAGCAGGGACAAATCGCGCAAGTGTTGTTCTTTCACCAGAATCCAAAGTTACAGGTGGTTGAGAGAAAAATGAATTAAGAGAACAAATATCAATGTCTCCAGGACCGCTGACAGCAGACTTGCCAATGCCAACAGATCTCAAAAATTTCCACGTATCAGCAGGGTTGCGATTGAGTAACGAGTCATGAAAATAACGTTTCTTGGCATCTCTACACAACCTATTACAGCGGTTCCGAAGACATTTATAACGCGCCAAGTTCTGCTCAGAAGGTCGCCCATTATACCTTCGCTTAGCTCTGTCCCTAAGTGCCATATAATCTTTGATATGTCTTGTTATCCAAGGAGCTGGGTTATGCCTTATCCTTACTTTTTTCAAGGGAGCATGACGATCAAATAGATTAAGAATGAATCTGGAAAAGTATTCAACCTTCATGTGATACATCACTTTAACCACAAATGACCATCAATATTACTCGCATCACGACGAAGCTCTTCCACATCCACTCCGGAGAAACCTCGGAGACATGCAAAACGCGTTTTGCGCTTAGGAAGCCGAATACGATAGCTAAGATATGTCAAATCATGGTAGGAGTCGTGTGCTTTTCATCTTCGGAATCGGCAGGCGACCCGTGAGCTTGATATTATGTGGGACGGTATACCAATAACGCATAATGGTGCCCAAAGCATCTTGGCGTTTTTGGATAGGTCACTGACATATAGACTGCATTGTGAGTATTTAAAAAAAAGGTGTATCTCGTAATAACTTGCTGAGGCGACTTACATCCACCAGATGGGGCCTCACCGCATGTTTTGCGCACATCGGGCTTGGCTCTTTCTTTTTCCGCGGGTGAGTATGCGGGTCCGGTTTGGAGCCGATCGGCACATGCAAAATCGGTAGATGTTGCGTTGAACGAGACATGTCGAATTATAACAGGCTGTCTAAAGCCGACTCCGTTGGACCTTATACCCACTAGCAGGCATTGCGCCTCCGAGTATCCGTAGATGTGTGGCTGGCTCACTTGAGAGAGCTAAAATGGACTGACGCTCGACACCCCATGCATAATTACGTGCAAGTCCAGGATAGGTTGAAAAGCCGTAAAAGTTTTCTCAAGTGTGTCGAGCCTTTGTACATGGATCCTAAAATCGAGAGATTGAAGCTCTGGCGTGAGGCGGTTACTTTGCCGAATCCCTTTGTTCCCATTTTGAGAGGCTTCCTCCTGGCGATGATTTGTCTTGGCCGACCTGGAAGTCTTTAAATAGGCTTCGACTTTGACAGGTCGAGTAGGGACAATTTAGCCAGATGGGGTTTCGGCCGGCCTTGATTGGACTGTCTTTGTGAGCGGCCCAAACGATGATTCACCTTATGTCGTGTCCTGCTTGCCCAAGTAGCTGTTCTCTGCAGGATTTGATGTCGGCTGCGGACAGCGCTGCTGCCGTGGCTACTTTTGGGCTTCTACAGTTTAATTGTTTTGCTATCGATACGCTAAAAAGAAGGAGAAAGGACGAAGCATGTTACTTACTCTGTACTGTTTTTGAA